>CM066688.1:61185000-61235000 GCA_028564725.2 Otocolobus manul | reverse complement strand
AAGGCCATCACGGTGAGCTGGCAGGTAGAATCTTCAGATGGTCTGTCCTCAAGGCCATCAGGGTGAGCTGGGAGGTGGAATCTTTAGATGTCGTGCATGATTAGATTTCCATGCAGACCTGGAGGAGAGGACTGTCTGGGCTGTTACAGCCTGTCACAGCTTAGATGGTGTCTCTGGACTATTTGGCGCTTGTAAGGAAGATGCCCAGAGTAGGTGGGTACAGAGAGCAATAACTGAGGCTTTTGGTACAGAGATGTACAACCTTTCTCTTCCTCCCACCCCTTCTTTCCTGATTTATTAGCACCATATCACTTGTGGTTGCATGGGGCCCACCTGGATAATCCAGGCTCATCCCCTATCTCAGGATCCTTAGTCACACCTGCAAAGTCCTTTGGCCATGTAATGTAACATGCTTACAGGCTCTGGGGATTGGGATGTGGACCTCTCTGGAGGGGGTCAAAGGGCATTATTCTATCTACCACAGAAGGCCAGCAAGAAACTGGAGTCCTCAGCCTAACTGCCCACCAGGGACTGGATTCTAACAACTGTGTCATCTTGGAAGTATATCCAACCCTGGATATACTTGAGAGGAAGCCTTGGCTTGGGATGAAGACCCACTGGACGTCATGATATTTGTTCTGAAGCAAAGGACCCACCGAAGCTGTTCCTGATCCACACAATTGTGAGATGATATGTATGCGATGTTTTAACCCACAATTTGTAGCAATGTGTTGTGTAACAACAGAGCGCATGCATTCGTGTGACTCACTTTGGCAAAGAGATGCTGGTAATTGTGATGCACACTACAGCTTGGGATAAGTATTGCTCATCTGCCCTTGCAATGAAAGCATGCCTGGGTGAACCTTCTGGAGGACAAGAGCAGGTGGAGCAGAGGAGGACTTCCTGGTGGACCAGAGCTGGTGGGGCAGAAGAGGACATTATGGGGAAGGAGAGCAGGTGGATCAGAGGGGGACCTTCTGGGGGACGAGAGCAGGTGGAGCAGAGGAGGACCTTCTGGAGGATGAGAGCAGGTGGAGCAGAGGAGGACCTTCTGGTGAAGGAGAGCAGGTGGAGCAGAGGAGGACCTTCTGGAGGACCAGAGTTGGTGGAGCAGAGGATGACCTTATGGGGAAGGAGAGCAGGTGGAGCAGAAGAGGACCTTCTGGAGGATGAGAGCAGGTGGATCAGAGGGGGACCTTCTGGGGGACGAGAGCAGGTGGATCAGAGGGGGACCTTCTGGGGGACGAGAGCAGGTGGAGCACAGGAGGACCTTCTGGGGGACGAGAGCAGGTGGAGCACAGGAGGACCTTCTGGAGGAAGAGAGCAGGTGGAGCAGAGGAGGACCTTCTGGGGGATGAGAGCAGGTGGAGCAGAGGAGGACCTTCTGGTGAAGGAGAGCAGGTGGAGCAGAGGAGGACCTTCTGGAGGACCAGAGTTGGTGGAGCAGAGGATGACCTTATGGGGAAGGAGAGCAGGTGGAGCAGAGGGGGACCTTCTGGGGGACGAGAGCAGGTGGAGCAGAGGAGGACCTTATGGGGGATGAGAGCTGATGGAGCAGAGGATGACCTTATGGGGAAGGAGAGCAGGTGGTTCAGAGGGGGAACTTCTGGGCGACGAGAGCAGGTGGAGCAGAGGAGGACCCTCTGGAGGACCAGAGCTGATGGAGCAGAGGATGACCTTATGGGGAAGGAGAGCAGGTGGATCAGAGGGGGACCTTCTGGGGGACGAGAGCAGGTGGAGCAGAGGAGGACCTTATGGGGGATGAGAGCTGGTGGAGCAGAGGATGACCTTCTGGAGGACCAGAGTTGGTGGAGCAGAGGATGACCTTATGGGGAAGGAGAGTAGGTGGAGCAGAGGGGGACCTTCTGGTGAAGGAGAGCAGGTGGAGCAGAGGAGGACCTTCTGGAGGACCAGAGTTGGTGGAGCAGAGGATGACCTAATGGGAAAGGAGAGCAGGTGGAGCAGAGGAGGACCTTCTGGAGGACCAGAGCTGGTGGAGCAGAGGATGACCTTATGGGGAAGGAGAGCAGGTGGAGCAGAGGGGGACCTTCTGGGGAAGGAGAGCAGGTGGAGCAGAGGAGGACCTTCTACAGGACCAGAGCTGGTGGAGCAGAGGATGACCTATGGGGAAGGAGAGCAGGTGGATCAGAGGGGGACCTTCTGGGGGACGAGAGCAGGTGGAGCAGAGGAGGACCTTCTGGAGGACCAGAGCTGGTGGAGCAGAGGAGGACCTTATGGGGAAGGAGAGCAGGTGGAGCAGAGGAGGACCTTCTGGAGAACCAGAGTTGGTGGAGCAGAGGATGACCTTATCGGGAAGGAGAGCAGGTGGAGCAGAAGAGGACCTTCTGGAGGATGAGAGCAGGTGGATCAGAGGGGGACCTTCTGGGGGACGAGAGCAGGTGGATCAGAGGGGGACCTTCTGGGGGACGAGAGCAGGTGGAGCACAGGAGGACCATCTGGGGAAAGTGAGCAGGTGGAGCAGAGGAGGACCTTCTGGAGGATGAGAGCAGGTGGAGCAGAGGAGCACCTTCTGGGGGATGAGAGCAGGAGGAGCAGAGGAGGACCTTCTGGTGAAGGAGAGCAGGTGGAGCAGAGGAGGACCTTCTGGAGGATCAGAGTTGGTGGTGCCGAGGATGACCTTATGGGGAAGGAGAGCAGGTGGAGCAGAGGGGGACCTTCTGGGGGACGAGAGCAGGTGGAGGAGAGGAGGACCTTCTGGAGGACCAGAGCTGGTGAAGCAGAGGATGACCTTATGGGGAAGGAGAGCAGGTGGAGCAGAGGGGGACCTTCTGGGGGACGAGAGCAGGTGGAGCAGAGGAGGACCTTATGGGGGATGAGAGCTGATGGAGCAGAGGATGACCTTATGGGGAAGGAGAGCAGGTGATTCAGAGGGGGAACTTCTGGGCGACGAGAGCAGGTGGAGCAGAGGAGGACCCTCTGGAGGACCAGAGCTGATGGAGCAGAGGATGACCTTATGGGGAAGGAGAGCAGGTGGATCAGAGGGGGACCTTCTGGGGGACGAGAGCAGGTGGAGCAGAGGAGGACCTTATGGGGGATGAGAGCTGGTGGAGCAGAGGATGACCTTCTGGAGGACCAGAGTTGGTGGAGCAGAGGATGACCTTATGGGGAAGGAGAGTAGGTGGAGCAGAGGGGGACCTTCTGGTGAAGGAGAGCAGGTGGAGCAGAGGAGGACCTTCTGGAGGACCAGAGTTGGTGGAGCAGAGGATGACCTAATGGGAAAGGAGAGCAGGTGGAGCAGAGGAGGACCTTCTGGAGGACCAGAGCTGGTGGAGCAGAGGATGACCTTATGGGGAAGGAGAGCAGGTGGAGCAGAGGGGGACCTTCTGGGGGACGAGAGCAGGTGGAGCAGAGGAGGACCTTCTGGGGAAGGAGAGCAGGTGGAGCAGAGGGGGACCTTCTGGGGAAGGAGAGCAGGTGGAGCAGAGGAGGACCTTCTGGAGGACCAGAGCTGGTGGAGCAGAGGACGACCTTATGGGGAAGGAGAGCAGGTGGAGCAGAGGGGGACCTTCTGGGGGACGAGAGCAGGTGGAGCAGAGGAGGACCTTCTGGGGAAGGAGAGCAGGTGGAGCAGAAGGGAACCTTCTGGGGAAGGAGAGCAGGTGGAGCAGAGGAGGACCTTCTGGAGGACCAGAGCTGGTGGAGCAGAGGATGATCTTATGGGCAAGGAGAGCAGGTGGAGCAGAGGGGGACCTTCTGGGGGACGAGAGCAGGTGGAGCAGAGGAGGACCTTCTGGGGAAGGTGAGCAGGTGGAGCAGAGGAGGACGTTCTGGAGGATCAGAGCTGGTGGAGCAGAGGATGACCTTATGGGGAAGGAGAGCAGGTGGAGCAGAGGGGGACCTTCTGGGGAAGGAGAGCAGGTGGAGCAGAGGAGGTACTTCTACAGGACCAGAGCTGGTGGAGCAGAGGATGACCTTATGGGGAAGGAGAGCAGGTGGATCAGAGGGGGACCTTTTGGGGGACGAGAGCAGGTGGAGCAGAGGAGAACCTTCTGGAGGACCAGAGCTGGTGGAGCAGAGGAGGACCTTCTGGAGGACCAGAGCTGGTGGAGCAGAGGAGGACCTTATGGGAAAGGAGAGCAGGTGGAGCAGAAGAGGACCTTCTGGAGGATGAGAGCAGGTGGAGCAGAGGAGGACCTTCTGGTGACGGAGAGCAGGTGGAGCAGAGGAGGACCTTCTGGAGGACCAGAGTTGGTGGAGCAGAGGATGACCTTATGGGGAAGGAGAGCAGGTGGAGCAGAGGGTGACCTTCTGGGGGACGAGAGCAGATGGAGCAGAGGGGGACCTTATGGGGGACCAGAGTTGGTGGAGCAGAGGAGGACCTTCTGGGGAAGGAGAGCAGGTGGAGCAGAGGAGGACCTTCTGGAGGACCAGAGCTGGTGGAGCAGAGGATGACCTTATGGGGAAGGAGAGCAGGTGGAGCAGAGGAGGACCTTCTGGAGGACCAGAGTTGGTGGAGCAGAGGAGGATCTTCTGGAGGACCAGAGTTGGTGGAGCAGAGGAGGACCTTCTGGTGAAGGAGAGCTGGTGGAGCAGAGGAGGACCTTCTGGGGAAGGAGAGCAGGTGGAGCAGAGGAAGACCTTCTGGACGACCAGAGCAAGTGGAACAGAGGAGGACCTTCTGGAGGACCAAGGTTGGTGGAGCAGAGGAGGACCTTCTGGGGAATGAGAGCTGGTGGAGCAGAGGAGGACCTTCTGGGGAAAGAGAGCAGGTGGAGCAGAGGAGGACCTTCTGGAGGACCAGAGCTGGTGGAGCAGAGGAGGACCTCCTGGAGGACCAGAGTTGGTGGAGCAGAGGAGGACCTTATGGGGGATGAGAGCTGGTGGAGCAGAGGAGGACCTTCTGGGGAAGGAGAGCAGGTGGAGCAGAGGAGGACCTTCTGGACGACCAGAGCAAGTGGAACAGAGGAGGACCTTCTGGAGGACCAAGGTTGGTGGAGCAGAGGAGGACCTTCTGGGGAATGAGAGCTGGTGGAGCAGAGGAGGACCTTCTGGGGAAAGAGAGCAGGTGGAGCAGAGGAGGACCTTCTGGAGGACCAGAGCTGGTGGAGCAGAGGAGGACCTCCTGGAGGACCAGAGTTGGTGGAGCAGAGGAGGACCTTATGGGGGATGAGAGCTGGTGGAGCAGAGGAGGACCTTCTGGGGAAAGAGAGCAGGTGGAGCAGAGGAGTACCTTCTGGAGGACCAGAGCTGGTGGAGCAGAGGAGGACCTTCTGGAGGACCAGAGCTGGTGGAGCAGAGCAGGACCTTCTGGAGGACCAGAATTGTTGGAGCAGAGGAGGACCTTCTGGGGGATGAGAGCTGGTGGAGCAGAGGAGGACCTTCTGGGGAAAGAGAGCAGGTGGAGCAGAGGAGTACCTTCTGGAGGACCAGAGCTGGTGGAGCAGAGGAGGACCTTCTGGAGGACCAGAGCTGGTGGAGCAGAGCAGGACCTTCTGGAGGACCAGAATTGTTGGAGCAGAGGAGGACCTTCTGGGGGAGGAGAGCTGGTGGAGCAGAGGAGGACCTTCTGGGGAAAGAGAGCAGGTGGAGCAGAGGAGGACCTCCTGGAGAACCAGAGTTGGTGGAGCAGAGGAGGACCTTATGGGGGATGAGAGCTGGTGGAGCAGAGGAGGACCTTCTGGGGAAAGAGAGCAGGTGGAGCAGAGGAGTACCTTCTGGAGGACCAGAGCTGGTGGAGCAGAGGAGGACCTTCTGGAGGACCAGAGCTGGTGGAGCAGAGTAGGACCTTCCGTAGGACCAGAGCTGGTGGAGCAGAGGAGGACCTTATGGGGAAGGAGAGCAGGTGGAGCAGAGGAGGACCTTCTGGAGGATGAGAGCAGGTGGAGCAGAGGAGGACCTTCTGGTGAAGGAGAGCAGGTGGAGCAGAGGAGGACCTTCTGGAGGACCAGAGTTGGTGGAGCAGAAGATGACCTTATCGGGAAGGAGAGCAGGTGGAGCAGAAGAGGACCTTCTGGAGCATGAGAGCAGGTGGATCAGAAGGGGACCTTCTGGGGGACGAGAGCAGGTGGATCAGAGGGGGACCTTCTGGGGACGAGAGCAGGTGGAGCACAGGAGGACCTTCTGTGGAAAGAGAGCAGGTGGAGCAGAGGAGGACCTTCTGGAGGATGAGAGCAGGTGGAGCAGAGGAGGACCTTCTGGGGGATGAGAGCAGGTGGAGCAGAGGAGGACCTTCTGGGGAAGGAGAGCAGGTGGAGCAGAGGAGGACCTTCTGGAGGACCAGAGCTGGTGGAGCAGAGGATGACCTTATGGGGAAGGAGAGCAGGTGGAGCAGAGGGGGACCTTCTGGGGTAGGAGAGCAGGTGGAGCAGAGGAGGACCTTCTACAGGACCAGAGCTGGTGGAGCAGAGGATGACCTTATGGGGAAGGAGAGCAGGTGGAGCAGAGGGGGACCTTCTGGGGAAGGAGAGCAGGTGGAGCAGAGAAGGACCTTCTACAGGACCAGAGCTGGTGGAGCAGAGGATGACCTTATGGGGAAGGAGAGCAGGTGGATCAGAGGGGGACCTTCTGGGGGACGAGAGCAGGTGGAGCAGAGGAGGACCTTCTGGAGGACCAGAGCTGGTGGAGCAGAGGAGGACCTTCTGGAGGACCAGAGCTGGTGGAGCAGAGGAGGACCTTATGGGGAAGGAGAGCAGGTGGAGCAGAGGAGGACCTTCTGGAGGATGAGAGCAGGTGGAGCAGAGGAGGACCTTCTGGTGAAGGAGAGCAGGTGGAGCAGAGGAGGACCTTCTGGAGGACCAGAGTTGGTGGAGCAGAGGATGACCTTCGGGAAGGAGAGCAGGTGGAGCAGAAGAGGACCTTCTGGAGGATGAGAGCAGGTGGATCAGAGGGGGACCTTCTGGGGGACGAGAGCAGGTGGAGCAGAGGGGGACCTTCTGAGGAAGGAGAGCAGGTGGAGCAGAGGAGGACCTTCTACAGGACCAGAGCTGGTGGAGCAGAGGATGACCTATGGGGAAGGAGAGCAGATGGATCAGAGGGGGACCTTCTGGGGGAGGAGAGCAGGTGGAGCAGAGGAGGACCTTCTGGAGGACCAGAGCTGGTGGAGCAGAGGAGGACCTTATGGGGAAGGAGAGCAGGTGGAGCAGAGGAGGACTTTCTGGAGAACCAGAGTTGGTGGAGCAGAGGATGACCTTATCGGGAAGGAGAGCAGGTGGAGCAGAAGAGGACCTTCTTGAGGATCAGAGCAGGTGGATCAGAGGGGGACCTTCTGGGGGACGAGAGCAGGTGGATCAGAGGGGGACCTTCTGGGGGACGAGAGCAGGTGGAGCACAGGAGGACCATCTGGGGAAAGTGAACAGGTGGAGCAGAGGAGGACCTTCTGGAGGATGAGAGCAGGTGGAGCAGAGGAGCACCTTCTGGGGGATGAGAGCAGGAGGAGCAGAGGAGGACCTTCTGGTGAAGGAGAGCAGGTGGAGCAGAGGAGGACCTTCTGGATGATCAGACTTGGTGGAGCAGAGGATGACCTTATGGGGAAGGAGAGCAGGTGGAGCAGAAGAGGACCTTCTGGAGGATGAGAGCAGGTGGATCAGAGGGGGACCTTCTGGGGGAAGAGAGCAGGTGGATCAGAGGGGGACCTTCTGGGGGACGAGAGCAGGTGGAGCACAGGAGGACCTTCTGGGGAAAGAGAGCAGGTGGACCAGAGGAGGACATTCTGAAGGATGAGAGCAGGTGGAGCAGAGGAGGACCTTCTGGGGGATGAGAGCAGGTGGAGCAGAGGAGGACCTTCTGGTGACGGAGGGCAGGTGGAGCAGAGGAGGACCTTCTGGAGGACCAGAGCTGGTGGAGCAGTGGATGACCTTATGGGGAAGGAGAGCAGGTGGAGTAGAGGAGGACCTTCTGGAGGACCAGAGCTGGTGGAGCAGAGGATGACCTTCTGGGGAAGGAGAGCAGATGGAGCAGAGGGGGACCTTCTGGGGGACGAGAGCAGGTGGAGCAGAGGAGGACCTTCTGGGGAAGGAGAGCAGGTGGAGCAGAGGAGGACCTTCTGGAGGACCACAGCTGGTGGAGCAGAGGATGACCTTATGGGGAAGGAGAGCAGGTGGAGCAGAGGGGGACCTTCTGGGGGACGAGAGCAGGTGGAGCAGAGTAGGACCTTCTGGGGAAGGAGAGCAGGTGGAGCAGAGGAGGACCTTCTGTAGGACCAGAGCTGGTGGAGCAGAGGATGACCTTATGGGGAAGGAGAGCAGGTGGAGCAGAGGGGGACCTTCTGGGGAAGGAGAGCAGGTGGAGCAGAGGAGGACCTTCTACAGGACCAGAGCTGGTGGAGCAGAGGATGACCTTATGGGGAAGGAGAGCAGGTGGAGCAGAGGGGGAACTTTTGGGGAAGGAGAGCAGGTGGAGCAGAGGAGGACCTTCTACAGGACCAGAGCTGGTGGAGCAGAGGATGACCTATGGGGAAGGAGAGCAGGTGGATCAGAGGGGGACCTTCTGGGGGACGAGAGCAGGTGGAGCAGAAGAGGACCTTCTGGAGGACTAGAGCTGGTCGAGCAGAGGAGGACCTTATGGGGAAGGAGAGCAGGTGGAGTAGAGGAGGACCTTCTGGAGGATGAGAGCAGGTGGAGCAGAGGAGGACCTTCTGGTGAAGGAGAGCAGGTGGAGCAGAGGAGGACCTTCTAGAGAACCAGAGTTGGTGGAGCAGAGGATGAACTTATCGGGAAGGAGAGCAGGTGGAGCAGAAGAGGACCTTCTGCAGGATGAGAGCAGGTGGATCAGAGGGCGACCTTCTGGGGGACGAGAGCAGGTGGATCAGAGGGGGACCTTCTGGGGGACGAGAGCAGGTGGAGCACAGGAGGACCTTCTGGGGAAAGAGAGCAGGTGGAGCAGAGGAGGACCTTCTGGGGGATGAGAGCAGGTGGAGCAGAGGAGGACCTTCTGGTGACGGAGAGCAGGTGGAGCAGAGGAGGACCTTCTGGAGGACCAGAGCTGGTGGAGCAGAGGATGACCTCATGGGGAAGGAGAGCTGGTGGAGTAGAGGAGGACCTTCTGGAGGACCAGAGCTGGTGGAGCAGAGGATGACCTCATGGGGACGGAGAGCAGGTGGAGCAGAGGGGGACCTTCTGGGGGACGAGAGCAGGTGGAGCAGAGGAGGACCTTCTGGGGAAGGAGAGCAGGTGGAGCAGAGGGGGACCTTCTGGGGGACGAGAGCAGGTGGAGCAGAGGAGGACCTTCTGGAGGACCAGAGCTGGTGGAGCAGAGGAGGACCTTCTGGGGAAGGAGAGCAGGTGGAGTAGAGGAGGACCTTCTGGAGGACTAGAGCTGGTGGAGAAGAGGATGACCTTATGGGGAAGGAGAGCAGGTGGAGCAGAGGGGGACCTTCTGGGGGACGAGAGCAGGTGGAGCAGAGGAGGACCTTCTGGGGAAGGAGAGCAGGTGGAGCAGAGGAGGACCTTCTGGAGGACCAGAGCTGGTGGAGCAGAGGATGACCTTATGGGGAAGGAGAGCAGGTGGAGCAGAGGGGGACCTTCTGGGGGACGAGAGCAGGTGGAGCAGAGTAGGACCTTCTGGGGAAGGAGAGCAGGTGGAGCAGAGGAGGACCTTCTGGAGGACCAGAGCTGGTGGAGCAGAGGATGACTTTATGGGGAAGGAGAGCAGGTGGAGCAGAGGGGGACCTTCTGGGGAAGGAGAGCAGGTGGAGCAGAGGAGGACCTTCTACAGGACCAGAGCTGGTGGAGCAGAGGATGACCTTATGGGGAAGGAGAGCAGGTGGAGCAGAGGGGGACCTTTTGGGGAAGGAGAGCAGGTTGAGCAGAGGAGGACCTTCTGGAGGACCACAGCTGGAGGAGCAGAGGATGACCTATGGGGAAGGAGAGCAGGTGGATCAGAGGGGGACCTTCTGGGGGACGAGAGCAGGTGGAGCAGAGGAGGACCTTCTGGAGGACTAGAGCTGGTGGAGCAGAGGAGGACCTTATGGGGAAGGAGAGCAGGTGGAGCAGAGGAGGACCTTCTGGAGGATGAGAGCAGGTGGAGCAGAGGAGGACCTTCTGGTGAAGGAGAGCAGGTGGAGCAGAGGAGGACCTTCTGGAGGACCAGAGTTGGTGGAGCAGAGGATGACCTTATGGGGAAGGAGAGCAGGTGGAGCAGAAGAGGACCTTCTGGAGGATGAGAGCAGGTGGATCAGAGGGGGACCTTCTGGGGGACGAGAGCAGGTGGATCAGAGGGGGACCTTCTGAGGACGAGAGCAGGTGGAGCACAGGAGGACCTTCTGGGGAAAGAGAGCAGGTGGAGCAGAGGAGGACCTTCTGGATGATGAGAGCAGGTGGAGCAGAGTAGGACCTTCTGGGGGATGAGAGCAGGTGGAGCAGAGGAGGACCTTCTGGTGACGGAGAGCAGGTGGAGCAGAGGAGGACCTTCTGGAGGACCAGAGTTGGTGGTGCCGAGGATGACCTTATGGGGAAGGAGAGCAGGTGGAGCAGAGGGGGACCTTCTGGGGGACGAGAGCAGGTGGAGGAGAGGAGGACCTTCTGGAGGTCCAGAGCTGGTGGAGCAGAGGATGACCTTATGGGGAAGTAGAGCAGGTGGAGCAGAGGAGGACCTTCTGGGGGACGAGAGCAGGTGGAGCAGAGGAGGACCTTCTGGGGAAGGAGAGCAGGTGGAGCAAAGGAGGACCTTCTGGAGGACCAGAGCTGGTGGAGCAGAGGATGACCTTATGGGGAAGGAGAGCAGGTGGAGCAGAGGGGGACCTTCTGGGGGACGAGAGCAGGTGGAGCAGAGGAGGTCCTTCTGGGGAAGGAGAGCAGATGGAGCAGAGGAGTACCTTCTGGAGGACCAGAGCTGGTGGAGCAGAGGATGACCTTATGGGGAAGGAGAGCAGGTGGAGCAGAGGGGGACCTTCTGGGGTAGGAGAGCAGGTGGAGCAGAGGAGGACCTTCTACATGACCAGAGCTGGTGGAGCAGGGGATGACCTTATGGGGAAGGAGAGCAGGTGGAGCAGAGGGGGACCTTTTGGGGAAGGAGAGCAGGTGGAGCAGAGGGGGACCTTTTGGGGAAGGAGAGCAGGTGGAGCAGAGGAGGACCTTCTGGAGGACCAGAGCTGGAGGAGCAGAGGATGACCTATGGGGAAGGAGAGCAGGTGGATCAGAGGGGGACCTTCTGGGGGACGAGAGCAGGTGGAGCAGAGGAGGACCTTCTGGAGGACTAGAGCTGGTGGAGCAGAGGAGGACTTTATGGGGAAGGAGAGCAGGTGGAGCAGAGGAGGACCTTCTGGAGGATGAGAGCAGGTGGAGCAGAGGAGGACCTTCTGGTTAAGGAGAGCAGGTGGAGCAGAGGAGGACCTTCTGGAGGACCAGAGTTGGTGGAGCAGAGGATGACCTTATGGGGAAGGAGAGCAGGTGGAGCAGAAGAGGACCTTCTGGAGGATGAGAGCAGGTGGATCAGAGGGGGACCTTCTGGGGGACGAGAGCAGGTGGAGCACAGGAGGACCTTCTGGGGAAAGAGAGCAGGGGGAGCAGAGGAGGACCTTCTGGATGAGAGCAGGTGGAGCAGAGGAGGTCCTTCTGGGGGATGAGAGCAGGTGGAGTAGAGGAGGACCTTCTGGTGACGGAGAGGAGGCTGAGCAGAGGAGGACCTTCTGGAGGACCAGAGCTGGTGGAGCAGAGGATGACCTTATGGGGAAGGAGAGCAGGTGGAGCAGAGGGGGACCTTCTGGGGGACGAGAGCAGGTGGAGCAGAGGAGGACCTTCTGGGGAAGGAGAGCAGGTGGAGCAGAGGAGGACCTTCTGGAGGACCAGAGCTGGTGGAGCAGAGGATGACCTTATGGAGAAGGAGAGCAGGTGGAGCAGAGGGGGACCTTCTGGGGTAGGAGAGCAGGTGGAGCAGAGGAGGACCTTCTACAAGACCAGAGCTGGTGGAGCAGGGGATGACCTTATGGGGAAGGAGAGCAGGTGGAGCAGAGGGGGACCTTCTGGGGGACGAGAGCAGGTGGAGCAGAGGAGGACCTTCTGGAGGACCAGAGCTGGTGGAGCAGAGGAGGACCTTCTGGAGGACCAGAGCTGGTGGAGCAGAGGAGGACCTTATGGGAAAGGAGAGCAGGTGGAGCAGAGGAGGACCTTCTGGAGGATGAGAGCAGGTGGAGCAGAGGAGGACCTTCTGGTGAAGGAGAGCAGGTGGAGCAGAGGAGGACCTTCTGGAGGACCAGAGTTGGTGGAGCAGAGGATGACCTTATGGGGAAGGAGAGCAGGTGGAGCAGAAGAGGACCTTCTGGAGGAGGAGAGCAGGTGGATCAGAGGGGGACCTTCTGGGGGACGAGAGCAGGTGGATCAGAGAGGGACCTTCTGGGGAACGAGAGCAGGTGGAGCACAGGAGGACCTTCTGGGGAAAGAGAGCAGGTGGAGCAGAGGAGGACCTTCTGGAGGATGAGAGCAGGTGGAGCAGAGGAGGACCTCCTGGGGGATGAGAGTAGGTGGAGCAGGGGAGGACCTTCTGGTGACGGAGAGAAGGTGGAGCAGAGGAGGACCTTCTGGAGGACCAGAGTTGGTGGAGCAGAGGATGACCTTATGGGGAAGGAGAGCAGGTGGAGCAGAGGGGGACCTTCTGGGGGACGAGAGCAGGTGGAGCAGAGGGGGACCTTATGGGGGACCAGAGTTGGTGGAGCAGAGGAGGACCTTCTGGGGAAGGAGAGCAGGTGGAGCAGAGGAGGACCTTCTGGAGGACCAGAGCTGGTGGAGCAGAGGATGACCTTATGGGGAAGGAGAGCAGGTGGAGCAGAGGAAGACCTTCTGGAGGACCAGAGTTGGTGGAGCAGAGGAGGATCTTCTGGAGGACCAGAGTTGGTGGAGCAGAGGAGGACCTTCTGGTGAAGGAGAGCTGGTGGAGCAGAGGAGGACCTTCTGGGGAAGGAGAGCAGGTGGAGCAGAGGAGGACCTTCTGGACGACCAGAGCAAGTGGAACAGAGGAGGACCTTCTGGAGGACCAAGGTTGGTGGAGCAGAGGAGGACCTTCTGGGGAATGAGAGCTGGTGGAGCAGAGGAGGACCTTCTGGGGAAAGAGAGCAGGTGGAGCAGAGGAGGACCTTCTGGAGGACCAGAGCTGGTGGAGCAGAGGAGGACCTCCTGGAGGACCAGAGTTGGTGGAGCAGAGGAGGACCTTATGGGGGATGAGAGCTGGTGGAGCAGAGGAGGACCTTCTGGGGAAAGAGAGCAGGTGGAGCAGAGGAGTACCTTCTGGAGGACCAGAGCTGGTGGAGCAGAGGAGGACCTTCTGGAGGACCAGAGCTGGTGGAGCAGAGCAGGACCTTCTGGAGGACCAGAATTGGTGGAGCAGAGGAGGACCTTCTGGGGGATGAGAGCTGGTGGAGCAGAGGAGGACCTTCTGGGGAAAGAGAGCAGGTGGAGCAGAGGAGTACCTTCTGGAGGACCAGAGCTGGTGGAGCAGAGGAGGACCTTCTGGAGGACCAGAGCTGGTGGAGCAGAGCAGGACCTTCTGGAGGACCAGAATTGTTGGAGCAGAGGAGGACCTTCTGGGGGAGGAGAGCTGGTGGAGCAGAGGAGGACCTTCTGGAGAACCAGAGTTGGTGGAGCAGAGGAGGACCTTATGGGGGATGAGAGCTGGTGGAGCAGAGGAGGACCTTCTGGGGAAAGAGAGCAGGTGGAGCAGAGGAGTACCTTCTGGAGGACCAGAGCTGGTGGAGCAGAGGAGGACCTTCTGGAGGACCAGAGCTGGTGGAGCAGAGCAGGACCTTCTGGAGGACCAGAATTGTTGGAGCAGAGGAGGACCTTCTGGGGGAGGAGAGCTGGTGGAGCAGAGGAGGACCTCCTGGAGAACCAGAGTTGGTGGAGCAGAGGAGGACCTTATGGGGGATGAGAGCTGGTGGAGCAGAGGAGGACCTTCTGGGGAAAGAGAGCAGGTGGAGCAGAGGAGTACCTTCTGGAGGACCAGAGCTGGTGGAGCAGAGGAGGACCTTCTGGAGGACCAGAGCTGGTGGAGCAGAGGAGGACCTTATGGGGAAGGAGAGCAGGTGGAGCAGAGGAGGACCTTCTGGAGGATGAGAGCAGGTGGAGCAGAGGAGGACCTTCTGGTGAAGGAGAGCAGGTGGAGCAGAGGAGGACCTTCTGGAGGACCAGAGTTGGTGGAGCAGAGGATGACCTTAGCGGGAAGGAGAGCAGGTGGAGCAGAAGAGGACCTTCTGGAGGATGAGAGCAGGTGGATCAGAAGGGGACCTTCTGAGGGACGAGAGCAGGTGGATCAGAGGGGGACCTTCTGGGGACGAGAGCAGGTGGAGCACAGGAGGACCTTCTGTGGAAAGAGAGCAGGTGGAGCAGAGGAGGACCTTCTGGAGGATGAGAGCAGGTGGAGCAGAGGAGGACCTTCTGGGGGATGAGAGCAGGTGGAGCAGAGGAGGACCTTCTGGGGAAGGAGAGCAGGTGGAGCAGAGGAGGACCTTCTGGAGGACCAGAGCTGGTGGAGCAGAGGATGACCTTATGGGGAAGGAGAGCAGGTGGAGCAGAGGGGGACCTTCTGGGGTAGGAGAGCAGGTGGAGCAGAGGAGGACCTTC
Organism: Otocolobus manul; assembly: GCA_028564725.2. NCBI lineage: Eukaryota > Metazoa > Chordata > Mammalia > Carnivora > Felidae > Otocolobus > Otocolobus manul. The sequence goes on along the minus strand of CM066688.1, from coordinate 61,220,493 downwards.
TACAGGACCAGAGCTGGTGGAGCAGGGGATGACCTTATGGGGAAGGAGAGCAGGTGGAGCAGAGGGGGACCTTCTGGGGTAGGAGAGCAGGTGGAGCAGAGAAGGACCTTCTACAGGACCAGAGCTGGTGAGCAGAGGATGACCTTATGGGGAAGGAGAGCAGGTGGATCAGAAGGGGACCTTCTGGGGGACGAGAGCAGGTGGAGCAGAGGAGGACCTTCTGGAGGACCAGAGCTGGTGGAGCAGAGGAGGACCTTCTGGAGGACCAGAGCTGGTGGAGCAGAGGAGGACCTTATGGGGAAGGAGAGCAGGTGGAGCAGAGGAGGACCTTCTGGAGGATGAGAGCAGGTGGAGCAGAGGAGGACCTTCTGGTGAAGGAGAGCAGGTGTAGCAGAGGGGGACCTTCTGGGGGACGAGAGCAGGTGGAGCAGAGGAGGACTTTCTGGGGAAGGAGAGCAGGTGGAGCAGAGGGGGACCTTCTGGGGGACGAGAGCAGGTGGCGCAGAGGAGGACCTTCTGGAGGACCAGAGCTGGTGGAGCAGAGGAGGACCTTCTGGGGAAGGAGAGCAGGTGGAGTAGAGGAGGACCTTCTGGAGGACTAGAGCTGGTGGAGAAGAGGATGACCTTATGGGGAAGGAGAGCAGGTGGAGCAGAGGGGGACCTTCTGGGGGACGAGAGCAGGTGGAGCAGAGGAGGACCTTCTGGGGAAGGAGAGCAGGTGGAGCAGAGGAGGACCTTCTGGAGGACCAGAGCTGGTGGAGCAGAGGATGACCTTATGGGGAAGGAGAGCAGGTGGAGCAGAGGGGGACCTTCTGGGGGACGAGAGCAGGTGGAGCAGAGTAGGACCTTCTGGGGAAGGAGAGCAGGTGGAGCAGAGGAGGACCTTCTGGAGGACCAGAGCTGGTGGAGCAGAGGATGACTTTATGGGGAAGGAGAGCAGGTGGAGCAGAGGGGGACCTTCTGGGGAAGGAGAGCAGGTGGAGCAGAGGAGGACCTTCTACAGGACCAGAGCTGGTGGAGCAGAGGATGACCTTATGGGGAAGGAGAGCAGGTGGAGCAGAGGGGGACCTTTTGGGGAAGGAGAGCAGGTTGAGCAGAGGAGGACCTTCTGGAGGACCACAGCTGGAGGAGCAGAGGATGACCTATGGGGAAGGAGAGCAGGTGGATCAGAGGGGGACCTTCTGGGGGACGAGAGCAGGTGGAGCAGAGGAGGACCTTCTGGAGGACTAGAGCTGGTGGAGCAGAGGAGGACCTTATGGGGAAGGAGAGCAGGTGGAGCAGAGGAGGACCTTCTGGAGGATGAGAGCAGGTGGAGCAGAGGAGGACCTTCTGGTGAAGGAGAGCAGGTGGAGCAGAGGAGGACCTTCTGGAGGACCAGAGTTGGTGGAGCAGAGGATGACCTTATGGGGAAGGAGAGCAGGTGGAGCAGAAGAGGACCTTCTGGAGGATGAGAGCAGGTGGATCAGAGGGGGACCTTCTGGGGGACGAGAGCAGGTGGATCAGAGGGGGACCTTCTGGGGGACGAGAGCAGGTGGAGCACAGGAGGACCTTCTGGGGAAAGAGAGCAGGTGGAGCAGAGGAGGACCTTCTGGATGATGAGAGCAGGTGGAGCAGAGTAGGACCTTCTGGGGGATGAGAGCAGGTGGAGCAGAGGAGGACCTTCTGGTGACGGAGAGCAGGTGGAGCAGAGGAGGACCTTCTGGAGGAACAGAGTTGGTGGTGCCGAGGATGACCTTATGGGGAAGGAGAGCAGGTGGAGCAGAGGGGGACCTTCTGGGGGACGAGAGCAGGTGGAGGAGAGGAGGACCTTCTGGAGGACCAGAGCTGGTGGAGCAGAGGATGACCTTATGGGGAAGTAGAGCAGGTGGAGCAGAGGAGGACCTTCTGGGGGACGAGAGCAGGTGGAGCAGAGGAGGACCTTCTGGGGAAGGAGAGCAGGTGGAGCAAAGGAGGACCTTCTGGAGGACCAGAGCTGGTGGAGCAGAGGATGACCTTATGGGGAAGGAGAGCAGGTGGAGCAGAGGGGGACCTTCTGGGGGACGAGAGCAGGTGGAACAGAGGAGGTCCTTCTGGGGAAGGAGAGCAGATGGAGCAGAGGAGTACCTTCTGGAGGACCAGAGCTGGTGGAGCAGAGGATGACCTTATGGGGAAGGAGAGCAGGTGGAGCAGAGGGGGACCTTCTGGGGTAGGAGAGCAGGTGGAGCAGAGGAGGACCTTCTACATGACCAGAGCTGGTGGAGCAGGGGATGACCTTATGGGGAAGGAGAGCAGGTGGAGCAGAGGGGGACCTTTTGGGGAAGGAGAGCAGGTGGAGCAGAGGGGGACCTTTTGGGGAAGGAGAGCAGGTGGAGCAGAGGAGGACCTTCTGGAGGACCAGAGCTGGAGGAGCAGAGGATGACCTATGGGGAAGGAGAGCAGGTGGATCAGAGGGGGACCTTCTGGGGGACGAGAGCAGGTGGAGCAGAGGAGGACCTTCTGGAGGACTAGAGCTGGTGGAGCAGAGGAGGACTTTATGGGGAAGGAGAGCAGGTGGAGCAGAGGAGGACCTTCTGGAGTATGAGAGCAGGTGGAGCAGAGGAGGACCTTCTGGTTAAGGAGAGCAGGTGGAGCAGAGGAGGAACTTCTGGAGGACCAGAGTTGGTGGAGCAGAGGATGACCTTATGGGGAAGGAGAGCAGGTGGAGCAGAAGAGGACCGTCTGGAGGATGAGAGCAGGTGGATCAGAGGGGGACCTTCTGGGGGACGAGAGCAGGTGGAGCACAGGAGGACCTTCTGGGGAAAGAGAGCAGGGGGAGCAGAGGAGGACCTTCTGGATGATGAGAGCAGGTGGAGCAGAGGAGGTCCTTCTGGGGGATGAGAGCAGGTGGAGTAGAGGAGGACCTTCTGGTGACAGAGAGGAGGCTGAGCAGAGGAGGACCTTCTGGAGGACCAGAGCTGGTGGAGCAGAGGATGACCTTATGGGGAAGGAGAGCAGGTGGAGCAGAGGGGGACCTTCTGGGGGACGAGAGCAGGTGGAGCAGAGGAGGACCTTCTGGGGAAGGAGAGCAGGTGGAGCAGAGGAGGACCTTCTGGAGGACCAGAGCTGGTGGAGCAGAGGATGACCTTATGGAGAAGGAGAGCAGGTGGAGCAGAGGGGGACCTTCTGGGGTAGGAGAGCAGGTGGAGCAGAGGAGGACCTTCTACAGGACCAGAGCTGGTGGAGCAGGGGATGACCTTATGGGGAAGGAGAGCAGGTGGAGCAGAGGGGGACCTTCTGGGGGACGAGAGCAGGTGGAGCAGAGGAGGACCTTCTGGAGGACCAGAGTTGGTGGAGCAGAGGAGGACCTTCTGGAGGACCAGAGCTGGTGGATCAGAGGAGGACCTTATGGGAAAGGAGAGCAGGTGGAGCAGAGGAGGACCTTCGTGAGGATGAGAGCAGGTGGAGCAGAGGAGGACCTTCTGGTGAAGGAGAGCAGGTGGAGCAGAGGAGGACCTTCTGGAGGTCCAGAGTTGGTGGAGCAGAGGATGACCTTATGGGGAAGGAGAGCAGGTGGAGCAGAAGAGGACCTTCTGGAGGAGGAGAGCAGGTGGATCAGAGGGGGACCTTCTGGGGGACGAGAGCAGGTGGATCAGAGAGGGACCTTCTGGGGAACGAGAGCAGGTGGAGCACAGGAGGACCTTCTGGGGAAAGAGAGCAGGTGGAGCAGAGGAGGACCTTATGGGGGACCAGAGTTGGTGGAGCAGAGGAGGACCTTCTGGGGAAGGAGAGCAGGTGGAGCAGAGGAGGACCTTCTGGAGGACCAGAGCTGGTGGAGCAGAGGATGACCTTATGGGGAAGGAGAGCAGGTGGAGCAGAGGAGGACCTTCTGGAGGACCAGAGTTGGTGGAGCAGAGGAGGATCTTCTGGAGGACCAGAGTTGGTGGAGCAGAGGAGGACCTTCTGGTGAAGGAGAGCTGGTGGAGCAGAGGAGGACCTTCTGGGGAAGGAGAGCAGGTGGAGCAGAGGAGGACCTTCTGGACGACCAGAGCAAGTGGAACAGAGGAGGACCTTCTGGAGGACCAAGGTTGGTGGAGCAGAGGAGGACCTTCTGGGGAATGAGAGCTGGTGGAGCAGAGGAGGACCTTCTGGGGAAAGAGAGCAGGTGGAGCAGAGGAGGACCTTCTGGAGGACCAGAGCTGGTGGAGCAGAGGAGGACCTCCTGGAGGACCAGAGTTGGTGGAGCAGAGGAGGACCTTATGGGGGATGAGAGCTGGTGGAGCAGAGGAGGACCTTCTGGGGAAAGAGAGCAGGTGGAGCAGAGGAGTACCTTCTGGAGGACCAGAGCTGGTGGAGCAGAGGAGGACCTTCTGGAGGACCAGAGCTGGTGGAGCAGAGCAGGACCTTCTGGAGGACCAGAATTGGTGGAGCAGAAGAGGACCTTCTGGGGGATGAGAGCTGGTGGAGCAGAGGAGGACCTTCTGGGGAAAGAGAGCAGGTGGAGCAGAGGAGTACCTTCTGGAGGACCAGAGCTGGTGGAGCAGAGGAGGACCTTCTGGAGGACCAGAGCTGGTGGAGCAGAGCAGGACCTTCTGGAGGACCAGAATTGTTGGAGCACAGGAGGACCTTCTGGGGGAAGAGAGCTGGTGGAGCAGAGGAGGACCTTCTGGGGAAAGAGAGCAGGTGGAGCAGAGGAGGACCTCCTGGAGAACCAGAGTTGGTGGAGCAGAGGAGGACCTTATGGGGGATGAGAGCTGGTGGAGCAGAGGAGGACCTTCTGGGGAAAGAGAGCAGGTGGAGCAGAGGAGTACCTTCTGGAGGACCAGAGCTGGTGGAGCAGAGGAGGACCTTCTGGAGGACCAGAGCTGGTGGAGCAGAGTAGGACCTTCTGTAGGACCAGAGCTGGTGGAGCAGAGGAGGACCTTATGGGGAAGGAGAGCAGGTGGAGCAGAGGAGGACCTTCTGGAGGATGAGAGCAGGTGGAGCAGAGGAGGACCTTCTGGTGAAGGAGAGCAGGTGGAGCAGAGGAGGACCTTCTGGAGGACCAGAGTTGGTGGAGCAGAGGATGACCTTAGCGGGAAGGAGAGCAGGTGGAGCAGAAGAGGACCTTCTGGAGGATGAGAGCAGGTGGATCAGAAGGGGACCTTCTGAGGGACGAGAGCAGGTGGATCAGAGGGGGACCTTCTGGGGACGAGAGCAGGTGGAGCACAGGAGGACCTTCTGTGGAAAGAGAGCAGGTGGAGCAGAGGAGGACCTTCTGGAGGATGAGAGCAGGTGGAGCAGAGGAGGACCTTCTGGGGGATGAGAGCAGGTGGAGCAGAGGAGGACCTTCTGGGGAAGGAGAGCAGGTGGAGCAGAGGAGGACCTTCTGGAGGACCAGAGCTGGTGGAGCAGAGGATGACCTTATGGGGAAGGAGAGCAGGTGGAGCAGAGGGGGACCTTCTGGGGTAGGAGAGCAGGTGGAGCAGAGGAGGACCTTCTACAGGACCAGAGCTGGTGGAGCAGAGGATGACCTTATGGGGAAGGAGAGCAGGTGGAGCAGAGGGGGACCTTCTGGGGTAGGAGAGCAGGTGGAGCAGAGAAGGACCTTCTACAGGACCAGAGCTGGTGAGCAGAGGATGACCTTATGGGGAAGGAGAGCAGGTGGATCAGAAGGGGACCTTCTGGGGGACGAGAGCAGGTGGAGCAGAGGAGGACCTTCTGGAGGACCAGAGCTGGTGGAGCAGAGGAGGACCTTCTGGAGGACCAGAGCTGGTGGAGCAGAGGAGGACCTTATGGGGAAGGAGAGCAGGTGGAGCAGAGGAGGACCTTCTGGAGGATGAGAGCAGGTGGAGCAGAGGAGGACCTTCTGGTGAAGGAGAGCAGGTGGAGCAGAGGGGGACCTTCTGGGGGACGAGAGCAGGTGGAGCAGAGGAGGACCTTCTGGGGAAGGAGAGCAGGTGGAGCAGAAGAGGACCTTCTGGAGGATGAGAGCAGGTGGATCAGAGGGGGACCTTCTGGGGGACGAGAGCAGGTGGAGCAGAGGGGGACCTTCTGGGGAAGGAGAGCAGGTGGAGCAGAGGAGGACCTTCTACAGGACCAGAGCTGGTGGAGCAGAGGATGACCTATGGGGAAGGAGAGCAGGTGGATCAGAGGGGGACCTTCTGGGGGAGGAGAGCAGGTGGAGCAGAGGAGGACCTTCTGGAGGACCAGAGCTGGTGGAGCAGAGGAGGACCTTATGGGGAAGGAGAGCAGGTGGAGCAGAGGAGGACCTTCTGGAGAACCAGAGTTGGTGGAGCAGAGGATGACCTTATCGGGAAGGAGAGCAGGTGGAGCAGAAGAGGACCTTCTTGAGGATCAGAGCAGGTGGATCAGAGGGGGACCTTCTGGGGGACGAGAGCAGGTGGATCAGAGGGGGACCTTCTGGGGGACGAGAGCAGGTGGAGCACAGGAGGACCTTCTGGGGAAAGAGAGCAGGTGGAGCAGAGGAGGGCTTCTGAAGGATGAGAGCAGGTGGAGCAGAGGAGGACCTTCTGGGGGATGAGAGCAGGTGGAGCAGAGGAGGACCTTCTGGTGACAGAGGGCAGGTGGAGCAGAGGAGGACCTTCTGGAGGACCAGAGCTGGTGGAGCAGTGGATGACCTTATGGGGAAGGAGAGCAGGTGGAGTAGAGGAGGACCTTCTGGAGGACCAGAGCTGGTGGAGCAGACGATGACCTTCTGGGGAAGGAGAGCAGGTGGAGCAGAGGGGGACCTTCTGGGGGACGAGAGCAGGTGGAGCAGAGGAGGACCTTCTGGGGAAGGAGAGCAGGTGGAGCAGAAGAGGACCTTCTGGAGGACCAGAGCTGGTGGAGCAGAGGATGACCTTATGGGGAAGGAGAGCAGGTGGAGCAGAGGGGGACCTTCTGGGGGACGAGAGCAGGTGGAGCAGAGTAGGACCTTCTGGGGAAGGAGAGCAGGTGGAGCAGAGGAGGACCTTCTGGAGGACCAGAGCTGGTGGAGCAGAGGATGACCTTATGGGGAAGGAGAGCAGGTGGAGCAGAGGGGGACCTTCTGGGGAAGGAGAGCAGGTGGAGCAGAGGAGGACCTTCTACAGGACCAGAGCTGGTGGAGCAGAGGATGACCTTATGGGGAAGGAGAGCAGGTGGAGCAGAGGGGGAACTTTTGGGGAAGGAGAGCAGGTGGAGCAGAGGAGGACCTTCTACAGGACCAGAGCTGGTGGAGCAGAGGATGACCTATTGGGAAGGAGAGCAGGTGGATCAGAGGGGGACCTTCTGGGGGACGAGAGCAGGTGGAGCAGAGGAGGACCTTCTGGAGGACTAGAGCTGGTCGAGCAGAGGAGGACCTTATGGGGAAGGAGAGCAGGTGGAGTAGAGGAGGACCTTCTGGAGGATGAGAGCAGGTGGAGCAGAGGAGGACCTTCTGGTGAAGGAGAGCAGGTGGAGCAGAGGAGGACCTTCTAGAGAACCAGAGTTGGTGGAGCAGAGGATGACCTTATCGGGAAGGAGAGCAGGTGGAGCAGAAGAGGACCTTCTGGAGGATGAGAGCAGGTGGATCAGAGGGGGACCTTCTGGGGGACGAGCAGGTGGATCAGAGGGGGACCTTCTGGGGGACGAGAGCAGGTGGAGCACAGGAGGACCTTCTGGGGAAAGAGAGCAGGTGGAGCAGAGGAGGACCTTCTGGAGGATGAGAGCAGGTGGAGCAGAGGAGGACCTTCTGGGGGATGAGAGCAGGTGGAGCAGAGGAGGACCTTCTGGTGACGGAGAGCAGGTGGAGCAGAGGAGGACCTTCTGGAGGACCAGAGCTGGTGGAGCAGAGGATGACCTCATGGGGAAGGAGAGCAGGTGGAGTAGAGGAGGACCTTCTGGAGGACCAGAGCTGGTGGAGCAGAGGATGACCTCATGGGGACGGAGAGCAGGTGGAGCAGAGGGGGACCTTCTGGGGGACGAGAGCAGGTGGAGCAGAGGAGGACCTTCTGGGGAAGGAGAGCAGGTGGAGCAGAGGGGGACCTTCTGGGGGACGAGAGCAGGTGGAGCAGAGGAGGACCTTCTGGAGGACCAGAGCTGGTGGAGCAGAGGAGGACCTTCTGGGGAAGGAGAGCAGGTGGAGTAGAGGAGGACCTTCTGGAGGACTAGAGCTGGTGGAGCAGAGGATGACCTTATGGGGAAGGAGAGCAGGTGGAGCAGAGGGGGACCTTCTGGGGGACGAGAGCAGGTGGAGCAGAGGAGGACCTTCTGGGGAAGGAGAGCAGGTGGAGCAGAGGAGGACCTTCTGGAGGACCAGAGCTGGTGGAGCAGAGGATGACCTTATGGGGAAGGGGAGCAGGGGGAGCAGAGGGGGACCTTCTCGGGGACGAGAGCAGGTGGAGCAGAGTAGGACCTTCTGGGGAAGGAGAGCAGGTGGAGCAGAGGAGGACCTTCTGGAGGACCAGAGCTGGTGGAGCAGAGGATGACTTTATGGGGAAGGAGAGCAGGTGGAGCAGAGGGGGACCTTCTGGGGAAGGAGAGCAGGTGGAGCAGAGGAGGACCTTCTACAGGACCAGAGCTGGTGGAGCAGAGGATGACCTTATGGGGAAGGAGAGCAGGTGGAGCAGAGGGGGACCTTTTGGGGAAGGGGAGCAGGTTGAGCAGAGGAGGACCTTCTGGAGGACCACAGCTGGAGGAGCAGAGGATGACCTATGGGGAAGGAGAGCAGGTGGATCAGAGGGGGACCTTCTGGGGGACGAGAGCAGTTGGAGCAGAGGAGGACCTTCTGGAGGACTAGAGCTGGTGGAGCAGAGGAGGACCTTATGGGGAAGGAGAGCAGGTGGAGCAGAGGAGGACCTTCTGGAGGATGAGAGCAGGTGGAGCAGAGGAGGACCTTCTGGTGAAGGAGAGCAGGTGGAGCAGAGGAGGACCTTCTGGAGGACCAGAGTTGGTGGAGCAGAGGATGACCTTATGGGGAAGGAGAGCAGGTGGAGCAGAAGAGGACCTTCTGGAGGATGAGAGCAGGTGGATCAGAGGGGGACCTTCTGGGGGACGAGAGCAGGTGAATCAGAGGGGGACCTTCTGGAGGACGAGAGCAGGTGGAGCACAGGAGGACCTTCTGGGGAAAGAGAGCAGGTGGAGCAGAGGAGGACCTTCTGGATGATGAGAGCAGGTGGAGCAGAGTAGGACCTTCTGGGGGATGAGAGCAGGTGGAGCAGAGGAGGACCTTCTGGTGACGGAGAGCAGGTGGAGCAGAGGAGGACCTTCTGGAGGACCAGAGTTGGTGGTGCCGAGGATGACCTTATGGGGAAGGAGAGCAGGTGGAGCAGAGGGGGACCTTCTGGGGGACGAGAGCAGGTGGAGGAGAGGAGGACCTTCTGGAGGACCAGAGCTGGTGGAGCAGAGGATGACCTTATGGGGAAGGAGAGCAGGTGGAGCAGAGGAGGACCTTCTGGGGGACGAGAGCAGGTGGAGCAGAGGAGGACCTTCTGGGGAAGGAGAGCAGGTGGAGCAGAGGAGGACCTTCTGGAGGACCAGAGCTGGTGGAGCAGAGGATGACCTTATGGGGAAGGAGAGCAGGTGGAGCAGAGAGGGACCTTCTGGGCGACGAGAGCAGGTGGAGCAGAGGAGGTCCTTCTGGGGAAGGAGAGCAGATGGAGCAGAGGAGTACCTTCTGGAGGACCAGAGCTGGTGGAGCAGAGGATGACCTTATGGGGAAGGAGAGCAGGTGGAGCAGAGGGGGACCTTCTGGGGTAGGAGAGCAGGTGGAGCAGAGGAGGACCTTCTACATGACCAGAGCTGGTGGAGCAGGGGATGACCTTATGGGGAAGGAGAGCAGGTGGAGCAGAGGGGGACCTTTTGGGGAAGGAGAGCAGGTGGAGCAGAGGGGGACCTTTTGGGGAAGGAGAGCAGGTGGAGCAGAGGAGGACCTTCTGGAGGACCAGAGCTGGAGGAGCAGAGGATGACCTATGGGGAAGGAGAGCAGGTGGATCAGAGGGGGACCTTCTGGGGGACGAGAGCAGGTGGAGCAGAGGAGGACCTTCTGGAGGACTAGACCTGGTGGAGCAGAGGAGGACTTTATGGGGAAGGAGAGCAGGTGGAGCAGAGGAGGACCTTCTGGAGGATGAGAGCAGGTGGAGCAGAGGAGGACCTTCTGGTTAAGGAGAGCAGGTGGAGCAGAGGAGGACCTTCTGGAGGGCCAGAGTTGGTGGAGCAGAGGATGACCTTATGGGGAAGGAGAGCAGGTGGAGCAGAAGAGGACCTTCTGGAGGATGAGAGCAGGTGGATCAGAGGGGGACCTTCTGGGGGACGAGAGCAGGTGGAGCACAGGAGGACCTTCTGGGGAAAGAGAGCAGGGGGAGCAGAGGAGGACCTTCTGGATGATGAGAGCAGGTGGAGCAGAGGAGGTCCTTCTGGGGGATGAGAGCAGGTGGAGTAGAGGAGGACCTTCTGGTGACGGAGAGGAGGCTGAGCAGAGGAGGACCTTCTGGAGGACCAGAGCTGGTGGAGCAGAGGATGACCTTATGGGGAAGGAGAGCAGGTGGAGCAGAGGGGGACCTTCTGGGGGACGAGAGCAGGTGGAGCAGAGGAGGACCTTCTGGGGAAGGAGAGCAGGTGGAGCAGAGGAGGACCTTCTGGAGGACCAGAGCTGGTGGAGCAGAGGATGACCTTATGGAGAAGGAGAGCAGGTGGAGCAGAGGGGGACCTTCTGGGGTAGGAGAGCAGGTGGAGCAGAGGAGGACCTTCTACAGGACCAGAGCTGGTGGAGCAGGGGATGACCTTATGGGGAAGGAGAGCAGGTGGAGCAGAGGGGGACCTTCTGGGGGACGAGAGCAGGTGGAGCAGAGGAGGACCTTCTGGAGGACCAGAGCTGGTGGAGCAGAGGAGGACCTTCTGGAGGACCAGAGCTGGTGGAGCAGAGGAGGACCTTATGGGAAAGGAGAGCAGGTGGAGCAGAGGAGGACATTCGTGAGGATGAGAGCAGGTGGAGCAGAGGAGGACCTTCTGGTGAAGGAGAGCAGGTGGAGCAGAGGAGGACCTTCTGGAGGACCAGAGTTGGTGGAGCAGAGGATGACCTTATGGGGAAGGAGAGCAGGTGGAGCAGAAGAGGACCTTCTGGTAGAGGAGAGCAGGTGGATCAGAGGGGTACCTTCTGGGGGACGAGAGCAGGTGGATCAGAGAGGGACCTTCTGGGGAACGAGAGCAGGTGGAGCACAGGAGGACCTTCTGGGGAAAGAGAGCAGGTGGAGCAGAGGAGGACCTTCTGGAGGATGAGAGCAGGGGAGAGAGGAGCCGGGGGGGGGGGGGCGGGGGTGGGGGACCAGAGTTGGTGGAGCAGAGGAGGACCTTCTGGGGAAGGAGAGCAGGTGGAGCAGAGGAGGACCTTCTGGAGGACCAGAGCTGGTGGAGCAGAGGATGACCTTATGGGGAAGGAGAGCAGGTGGAGCAGAGGAGGACCTTCTGGAGGACCAGAGTTGGTGGAGCAGAGGAGGATCTTCTGGAGGACCAGAGTTGGTGGAGCAGAGGAGGACCTTCTGGTGAAGGAGAGCTGGTGGAGCAGAGGAGGACCTTCTGGGAAAGGAGAGCAGGTGGAGCAGAGGAGGACCTTCTGGACGACCAGAGCAAGTGGAACAGAGGAGGACCTTCTGGAGGACCAAGGTTGGTGGAGCAGAGGAGGACCTTCTGGGGAATGAGAGCTGGTGGAGCAGAGGAGGACCTTCTGGGGAAAGAGAGCAGGTGGAGCAGAGGAGGACCTTCTGGAGGACCAGAGCTGGTGGAGCAGAGGAGGACCTCCTGGAGGACCAGAGTTGGTGGAGCAGAGGAGGACCTTATGGGGGATGAGAGCTGGTGGAGCAGAGGAGGTCCTTCTGGGGAACGAGAGCAGGTGGAGCAGAGGAGTACCTTCTGGAGGACCAGAGCTGGTGGAGCAGAGGAGGACCTTCTGGAGGACCAGAGCTGGTGGAGCAGAGCAGGACCTTCTGGAGGACCAGAATTGGTGGAGCAGAGGAGGACCTTCTGGGGGATGAGAGCTGGTGGAGCAGAGGAGGACCTTCTGGGGAAAGAGAGCAGGTGGAGCAGAGGAGTACCTTCTGGAGGACCAGAGCTGGTGGAGCAGAGGAGGACCTTCTGGAGGACAGAGCTGGTGGAGCAGAGCAGGACCTTCTGGAGGACCAGAATTGTTGGAGCAGAGGAGGACCTTCTGGGGGAGGAGAGCTGGTGGAGCAGAGGAGGACCTTCTGGGGAAAGAGAGCAGGTGGAGCAGAGGAGGACCTCCTGGAGAACCAGAGTTGGTGGAGCAGAGGAGGACCTTATGGGGGATGAGAGCTGGTGGAGCAGAGGAGGACCTTCTGGGGAAAGGGAGCAGGTGGAGCAGAGGAGTACCTTCTGGAGGACCAGAGCTGGTGGAGCAGAGGAGGACCTTCTGGAGGACCAGAGTGGTGGAGCAGTGTAGGACCTTCTGTAGGACCAGAGCTGGTGGAGCAGAGGAGGACCTTATGGGGAAGGAGAGCAGGTGGAGCAGAGGAGGACCTTCTGGAGGATGAGAGCAGGTGGAGCAGAGGAGGACCTTCTGGTGAAGGAGAGCAGGTGGAGCAGAGGAGGACCTTCTGGAGGACCAGAGTTGGTGGAGCAGAGGATGACCTTAGCGGGAAGGAGAGCAGGTGGAGCAGAAGAGGACCTTCTGGAGGATGAGAGCAGGTGGATCAGAAGGGGACCTTCTGGGGGACGAGAGCAGGTGGATCAGAGGGGGACCTTCTGGGGACGAGAGCAGGTGGAGCACAGGAGGACCTTCTGTGGAAAGAGAGCAGGTGGAGCAGAGGAGGACCTTCTGGAGGATGAGAGCAGGTGGAGCAGAGGAGGACCTTCTGGGGGATGAGAGCAGGTGGAGCAGAGGAGGACCTTCTGGGGAAGGAGAGCAGGTGGAGCAGTGGAGGACCTTCTGGAGGACCAGAGCTGGTGGAGCAGACGATGACCTTATGGGGAAGGAGAGCAGGTAGAGCAGAGGGGGACCTTCTGGGGTAGGAGAGCAGGTGGAGCAGAGGAGGACCTTCTACAGGACCAGAGCTGGTGGAGCAGAGGATGACCTTATGGGGAAGGAGAGCAGGTGGAGCAGAGGGGGACCTTCTGGGGTAGGAGAGCAGGTGGAGCAGAGAAGGACCTTCTACAGGACCAGAGCTGGTGGAGCAGAGGATGACCTTATGGGGAAGGAGAGCAGGTGGATCAGAGGGGGACCTTCTGGGGGACGAGAGCAGGTGGAGCAGAGGAGGACCTTCTGGAGGACCAGAGCTGGTGGAGCAGAGGAGGACCTTATGGAGGACCAGAGCTGGTGGAGCAGAGGAGGACCTTATGGGGAAGGAGAGCAGGTGGAGCAGAGGAGGACCTTCTGGAGGATGAGAGCAGGTGGAGCAGAGGAGGACCTTCTGGTGAAGGAGAGCAGGTGGAGCAGAGGAGGACCTTCTGGAGGACCAGAGTTGGTGGAGCAGAGGATGACCTTATCGGGAAGGAGAGCAGGTGGAGCAGAAGAGGACCTTCTGGAGGATGAGAGCAGGTGGATCAGAGGGGGACCTTCTGGGGGACGAGAGCAGGTGGAGCAGAGGGGGACCTTCTGGGGAAGGAGAGCAGGTGGAGCAGAGGAGGACCTTCTACAGGACCAGAGCTGGTGGAGCAGAGGATGACCTATGGGGAAGGAGAGCAGGTGGATCAGAGGGGGACCTTCTGGGGGGGAGAGCAGGTGGAGCAGAGGAGGACCTTCTGGAGGACCAGAGCTGGTGGAGCAGAGGAGGACCTTCTGGGGAAGGAGAGCAGGTGGAGCAGAGGAGGACCTTCTGGAGAACCAGAGTTGGTGGAGCAGAGGATGACCTTATCGGGAAGGAGAGCAGGTGGAGCAGAAGAGGACCTTCTTGAGGATCAGAGCAGGTGGATCAGAGGGGGACCTTCTGGGGGACGAGAGCAGGTGGATCAGAGGGGGACCTTCTGGGGGACGAGAGCAGGTGGAGCACAGGAGGACCTTCTGGGGAAAGAGAGCAGGTGGAGCAGAGGAGGACCTTCTGAAGGATGAGAGCAGGTGGAGCAGAGGAGGACCTTCTGGGGGATGAGAGCAGGTGGAGCAGAGGAGGACCTTCTGGGGAAGGAGAGCAGGTGGAGCAGAAGAGGACCTTCTGGAGGACCACAGCTGGTGGAGCAGAGGATGACCTTATGGGGAAGGAGAGCAGGTGGAGCAGAGGGGGACCTTCTGGGGGACGAGAGCAGGTGGAGCAGAGTAGGACCTTCTGGGGAAGGAGAGCAGGTGGAGCAGAGGAGGACCTTCTGGAGGACCAGAGCTGGTGGAGCAGAGGATGACCTTATGGGGAAGGAGAGCAGGTGGAGCAGAGGGGGACCTTCTGGGGAAGGAGAGCAGGTGGAGCAGAGGAGGACCTTCTACAGGACCAGAGCTGGTGGAGCAGAGGATGACCTTATGGGGAAGGAGAGCAGGTGGAGCAGAGGGGGAACTTTTGGGGAAGGAGAGCAGGTGGAGCAGAGGAGGACCTTCTACAGGACCAGAGCTGGTGGAGCAGAGGATGACCTTATGGGGAAGGAGAGCAGGTGGATCAGAGGGGGACCTTCTGGGGGACGAGAGCAGGTGGAGCAGAGGAGGACCTTCTGGAGGACTAGAGCTGGTCGAGCAGAGGAGGACCTTATGGGGAAGGAGAGCAGGTGGAGTAGAGGAGGACCTTCTGGAGGATGAGAGCAGGTGGAGCAGAGGAGGACCTTCTGGTGAAGGAGAGCAGGTGGAGCAGAGGAGGACCTTCTGGAGGACCAGAGTTGGTGGAGCAGAGGATGACCTTATGGGGAAGGAGAGCAGGTGGAGCAGAAGAGGACCTTCTGGAGGAGGAGAGCAGGTGGATCAGAGGGGTACCTTCTGGGGGACGAGAGCAGGTGGATCAGAGAGGGACCTTCTGGGGAACGAGAGCAGGTGGAGCACAGGAGGACCTTCTGGGGAAAGAGAGCAGGTGGAGCAGAGGAGGACCTTCTGGAGGATGAGAGCAGGTGGAGCAGAGGAGGACCTCCTGGGGGATGAGAGTAGGTGGAGCAGGGGAGGACCTTCTGGTGACGGAGAGCAGGTGGAGCAGAGGAGGACCTTCTGGAGGACCAGAGTTCGTGGAGCAGAGGATGACCTTATGGGGAAGGAGAGCAGGTGGAGCAGAGGGGGACCTTCTGGGGGACGAGAGCAGGTGGAGCAGAGGGGGACCTTATGGGGGACCAGAGTTGGTGGAGCAGAGGAGGACCTTCTGGGGAAGGAGAGCAGGTGGAGCAGAGGAGGACCTTCTGGAGGACCAGAGCTGGTGGAGCAGAGGATGACCTTATGGGGAAGGAGAGCAGGTGGAGCAGAGGAGGACCTTCTGGAGGACCAGAGTTGGTGGAGCAGAGGAGGATCTTCTGGAGGACCAGAGTTGGTGGAGCAGAGGAGGACCTTCTGGTGAAAGAGAGCTGGTGGAGCAGAGGAGGACCTTCTGGGAAAGGAGAGCAGGTGGAGCAGAGGAGGACCTTCTGGACGACCAGAGCAAGTGGAACAGAGGAGGACCTTCTGGAGGACCAAGGTTGGTGGAGCAGAGGAGGACCTTCTGGGGAATGAGAGCTGGTGGAGCAGAGGAGGACCTTCTGGGGAAAGAGAGCAGGTGGAGCAGAGGAGGACCTTCTGGAGGACCAGAGCTGGTGGAGCAGAGGAGGACCTTCTGGAGGACCAGAGTTGGTGGAGCAGAGGAGGACCTTATGGGGGATGAGAGCTGGTGGAGCAGAGGAGGACCTTCTGGGGAACGAGAGCAGGTGGAGCAGAGGAGTACCTTCTGGAGGACCAGAGCTGGTGGAGCAGAGGAGGACCTTCTGGAGGACCAGAGCTGGTGGAGCAGAGCAGGACCTTCTGGAGGACCAGAATTGGTGGAGCAGAGGAGGACCTTCTGGGGGATGAGAGCTGGTGGAGCAGAGGAGGACCTTCTGGGGAAAGAGAGCAGGTGGAGCAGAGGAGTACCTTCTGGAGGACCAGAGCTGGTGGAGCAGAGGAGGACCTTCTGGAGGACCAGAGCTGGTGGAGCAGAGCAGGACCTTCTGGAGGACCAGAATTGTTGGAGCAGAGGAGGACCTTCTGGGGGAGGAGAGCTGGTGGAGCAGAGGAGGACCTTCTGGGGAAAGAGAGCAGGTGGAGCAGAGGAGGACCTCCGGGAGAACCAGAGTTGGTGGAGCAGAGGAGGACCTTATGGGGGATGAGAGCTGGTGGAGCAGAGGAGGACCTTCTGGGGAAAGAGAGCAGGTGGAGCAGATGAGTACCTTCTGGAGGACCAGAGCTGGTGGAGCAGAGGAGGACCTTCTGGAGGACCAGAGCTGGTGGAGCAGAGTAGGACCTTCTGTAGGACCAGAGCTGGTGGAGCAGAGGAGGACCTTATGGGGAAGGAGAGCAGGTGGAGCAGAGGAGGACCTTCTGGAGGATGAGAGCAGGTGGAGCAGAGGAGGACCTTCTGGGGGATGAGAGCAGGTGGAGCAGAGGAGAACCTTCTGGTGACGGAGAGCAGGTGGAGCAGAGGAGGACCTTCTGGAGGACCAGAGTTGGTGGTGCCGAGGATGACCTTATGGGGAAGGAGAGCAGGTGGAGCAGAGGGGGACCTTCTGGGGGACGAGAGCAGGTGGAGGAGAGGAGGACCTTCTGGAGGACCAGAGCTGGTGGAGCAGAGGATGACCTTATGGGGAAGGAGAGCAGGTGGAGCAGAGGAGGACCTTCTGGGGGACGAGAGCAGGTGGAGCAGAGGAGGACCTTCTGGGGAAGGAGAGCAGGTGGAGCAGAGGAGGACCTTCTGGAGGACCAGAGCTGGTGGAGCAGAGGATGACCTTATGGGGAAGGAGAGCAGGTGGAGCAGAGGGGGACCTTCTGGGGGACGAGAGCAGGTGGAGCAGAGGTGGACCTTCTACATGACCAGAGCTGGTGGAGCAGGGGATGACCTTATGGGGAAGGAGAGCAGGTGGAGCAGAGGGGGACCTTTGGGGAAGGAGAGCAGGTGGAGCACAGGGGGACCTTTTGGGGAAGGAGAGCAGGTGGAGCAGAGGAGGACCTTCTGGAGGACCAGAGCTGGAGGAGCAGAGGATGACCTATGGGGAAGGAGAGCAGGTGGATCAGAGGGGGACCTCCTGGGGGACGAGAGCAGGTGGAGCAGAGGAGGACCTTCTGGAGGACTAGAGCTGGTGGAGCAGAGGAGGACTTTATGGGGAAGGAGAGCAGGTGGAGCAGAGGAGGACCTTCTGGAGGATGAGAGCAGGTGGAGCAGAGGAGGACCTTCTGGTTAAGGAGAGCAGGTGGAGCAGAGGAGGACCTTCTGGAGGACCAGAGTTGGTGGAGCAGAGGATGACCTTATGGGGAAGGAGAGCAGGTGGAGCAGAAGAGGACCTTCTGGAGGATGAGAGCAGGTGGATCAGAGAGGGATCTTCTGGGGGACGAGAGCAGGTGGAGCACAGGAGGACCTTCTGGGGAAAGAGAGCAGGGGGAGCAGAGGAGGACCTTCTGGATGATGAGAGCAGGTGGAGTAGAGGAGGTCCTTCTGGGGGATGAGAGCAGGTGGAGTAGAGGAGGACCTTCTGGTGACGGAGAGCAGGCTGAGCAGAGGAGGACCTTCTGGAGGACCAGAGCTGGTGGAGCAGAGGATGACCTTCTGGGGAAGGAGAGCAGGTGGAGCAGAGGGGGACCTTCTGGTGTAGGAGATCAGGTGGAGCAGAGGAGGACCTTCTACAGGACCAGAGCTGGTAGAGCAGAGGATGACCTTATGGGGAAGGTGAGCAGGTGGATCAGAGGGGGACCTTCTGGGGGACGAGAGCAGGTGGAGCAGAGGAGGACCTTCTGGAGGACCAGAGCTGGTGGAGCAGAGGAGGACCTTCTGGAGGACCAGAGCTGGTGGAGCAGAGGAGGACTTTCTGGGAAAGGAGAGCAGGTGGAGCAGAGGAGGACCTTTGTGAGGATGAGAGCTGGTGGAGCAGAGAAGGACCTTCTGGTGAAGGAGAGCAGGTGGAGCAGAGGAGGACCTTCTGGAGGACCAGAGTTGGTGGAGCAGAGGATGACCTTATCGGCAAGGAGAGCAGGTGGAGCAGAAGAGGACCTTCTGGAGGAGGAGAGCAGGTGGATCAGAAGGGGGACCTTCTGGGGGACGAGAGCAGGTGGATCAGAGGGGGACCTTCTGGGGAACGAGAGCAGGTGGAGCACAGGAGGACCTTCTGGGGAAAGAGAGCAGGTGGAGCAGAGGAGGACCTTCTGGAGGTTGAGAGCAGGTGGAGCAGAGGAGGACCTTCTGGGGGATGAGAGCAGGTGGAGCAGGGGAGGACCTTCTGGTGACGGAGAGCAGGTGGAGCAGAGGAGGACCTTCTGGAGGACCAGAGTTGGTGGAGCAGAGAATGACCTTATGGGGAAGGAGAGCAGGTGGAGCAGAGGGGGACCTTCTGGGGGACGAGAGCAGGTGGAGCAGAGGGGGACCTTATGGGGGACCAGAGTTGGTGGAGCAGAGGAGGACCTTCTGGGGAAGGAGAGCAGGTGGAGCAGAGGAGGACGTTCTGGAGGACCAGAGCTGGTGGAGCAGAGGATGACCTTATGGGGAAGGAGAGCAGGTGGAGCAGAGGAGGACCTTCTGGAGGACCAGAGTTGGTGGTGCAGAGGAGGATCTTCTGGGGGATGAGAGCTGGTGGAGCAGAGGAGGACCTTCTGGGGAGAGAGAGCAGGTGGAGCAGAGGAGGGCCTTCTGGAGGACTAGAGCTGGTGGAGCAGAGGAGGGCTTTCTGGGGAAGGAGAGCAGGTGGAGCAGAGGAGGACCTTCTGGAGGACCAGAGCTGGTGGAGCAGAGGAGGACCTTCTGGAGGACCAGAGCTGGTGGAGCAGAGGAGGACCTTCTGGGGGATGAGAGCTGGTGGAGCAGAGGATGACCTTATGGGGAAGGAGAGCAGGTGGATCAGAGGGGGACCTTCTGGGGGACGAGAGCAGGTGGAGCAGAGGAGGACCTTCTGGGGAAAGAGAGCAGGTGGAGCAGAGGAGGACCTTCTGCAGGACCAGAGGTGTTGGAGCAGAGGAGGACCTTATGGGGGATGAGAGCTGGTGGAGCAGAGGAGGACCTTCTGGGGAAAGAGAGCAGGTGGAGCAGAGGAGGACCTTCTGGAGGACCAGAGCTGGTGGATCAGAGGAGGACCTTCTGGAGGACCAGAGTTGGTGGAGCAGAGGAGGACCTTCTGGGGAAAGAGAGCAGGTGGAGCAGAGGAGGGCCTTCTGGAGGACTAGAGCTGGTGGAGCAGAGGAGGGCTTTCTGGGGAAGGAGAGCAGGTGGAGCAGAGGAGGGCCTTCTGGGGGATGAGAGCAGGTGGAGCAGAGGAGGGCCTTCTGGAGGATGAGAGCAAGTGGAGCATAGGAGGACCTTCTGGAGGACCAGAGCTGGTGGAGCAGAGGAGGACCTTCTGGGGGATGAGAGCAGGTGGAGCAGAGGATGACCTTATGGGGAAGGAGAGCAGGTGGATCAGAGGGGGACCTTCTGGGGGACGAGAGCAGGTGGAGCAGAGGAGGACCTTCTGGAGGACCAGAGCTGGTGGAGCAGAGGAGGACCTTCTGGAGGACCAGAGTTGGTGGAGCAGAGGAGGACCTTCCTGGGGATGAGAGCTGGTGGAGCAGAGGAGGACCTTCTGGGGAGAGAGAGCAGGTGGAGCAGAGGAGGGCCTTCTGGAGGACTAGAGCTGGTGGAGCAGAGGAGGGCTTTCTGGGGAAGGAGAGCAGGTGGAGCAGAGGAGGGCCTTCTGGGGGATGAGAGCAGGTGGAGCAGAGGAGGGCCTTCTGGAGGATGAGAGCAGGTGGAGCAGAGGAGGACCTTCTGGAGGACCAGAGCCGGTGGAGCAGAGGAGGGCCTTCCGGAGGACCAGAGCTGGTGGAGCAGAGGAGGGCCTTCTGGAGGACGAGAGCAGGTGGAGCAGAGGAGGACCTGCTGGAGGACCAGAGCTGGTGGAGCAGAGGATGACCTTCTGGAGGACCAGAGTTGGTGGAGCAGAGGAGGACTTTCTGGAGGACCAGAGTTGGTGTAGCAGAGGAGGACCTTCTGGAGGACCAGAGCCGGTGGAGCAGAGGCGGGCCTTCTGGAGGATGAGAGCAGGTGGAGCAGAGGAGGACCTTCTGGGGAAAGAGAGCTGGTGGAGCAGAGGAGGACCTCCTCAGCACCTGAGTGTTCTGCTTCCAGAAGCCCAAACCATTTCACAAGGACACTCCTTGGAGAGGCCACATGTAGGGGTTCCAGCTGACCACAAGCTGACCTCCCAAATATGAGCACAGACACTTCCATATCTCTCCAGCTTCCAGCCGTGGTGTTACCTCCAGCCTCAAGGCTTCCCAGCGGAGGCCCCCGACATAGTGCAGCAAAGACAAACTATCCTGCTGAGCTCTGTCCTACATCTCCAACGTTTATTTATTTTTGGGACAGAGAGAGAGACAGAGCATGAAAGGGGGAGGGGCAGAGAGAGAGGGAGACACAGAATCGGAACCAGGTCGTCACCTGGCTGAAGTCGGACGCTTAACTGACTGCGCCACCCAGGCGCCCCACTCTGTCCTACATCTCAACCCAAAGAATCAGGAGGATGTTAATAGGGTTGCCTCATGCCTCTAGGTTTGAGGCAGCTTGTCAGGCAGCAGTAATAACCCAAGCAGGGACAGGCACCACTCTCCCAGGAGAACCCTGACCCTGTGCAGAACCAGAAGGCTATTTGCTGTGGGAACTGGGGCCTCAGCTCTGGGAGATGATCTGTAGGCACTAGCCAATCACAAAGGCCCTTTTCTCCTTTGCTGGTGGTTGGGTTAGGAGTGAGCATGTGACCCAATCTGGCCAGTGAGATTTAATGAGAAGTTCCCTCCTGCTCCAAAGAAATATTTTTCTCCACATAAAAAAGAATGAGGCAAAGGGTGGGACTGCATTCCTCACTCTCCATCTTCCTCCCGTCCTTTCTTCTGGATGTTTTCTGGTGAGGATGGGGCACTGGCAGCTGTTTTGTGATCATGAGGGCAAATCCTAGATTCTCACAGAGAAGCAAGTCTGATATCATTGATACCTTGAATTGACCAATTTAGAACTACTCATCTATGGTCATTTCGTTGTATGAGGTGGTGGGGTTGCTAGATCTAGCAAACAGAAGTGTAGGACTCCCAGTTAAATTGGAGTTTCAGATAGACAAGCTTTTTAAAAAGTATTTCTTTTCTAAATTTAAATTCAAGTTAGTTAGCATACAGTGTCGTCTTGGTTTCAGGAGTAGAACTCCATGTTTCATCTCTTTAACTTTTATTTATTTTTGAGAGACAGAGAGACACAGTGGAGGGACAGAGAGAGAGGGAGACACAAAATCTGAAGCAGGCTCCAGGCTCTGAGCTATCAGCACAAGGCCCAATGTGGGGCTCAAACTCATGAACCGGGAGATCATGACCTGAGCCCAAGTTGGACGTTCAACTGACTGAACCACCCTGGGCGCTCCGTGTATTTCATCTGGTACATACAATGCCCAGTGCTCATCCCAACAAATGCCCTCCTTAATAGCCATCACGCATTTAGCCCATCCCCTCACCCACCTCCCCTCCAACAATCCTGTTTGTTCTCTGTATTTAAGAGTCTCTTATGGTTTGCCTCCCTCTCCCGTGCTATGTTTTGGACATACTTATTCTAAAAATCATTGATATAATTATACTTTAAGGAAACTTTATTTATATGAAATTTAAATTTAATTGAGTGTCCTGTATTTTCCTTGGCAATTTTAAGAGACAGTAAACTTTTTATTATTTCTAGAGGCAGTAGAATGTAATGGATATATGTTCTCTGGAGCAAGACTGCATGAATCCAAATCCCACTTCTTTATTTTAGGAGCTATGTGGCGTCAGGACAGTTACCTACTGTAATTCCATTCTCCTCATCTATAAAGTGGGGGTGATGATAATGATGGTGAGGATAGTCAGCCCACGGCATTGTTATGAGAATGAAATTGACACACATAAGTCACATAAGGTGTGCCTGGCCCATATACATACAATTTAAATGCTGGATGTTATAATGATGTGGGTAAGCATGTGGGATCTGGCATCAGACATCCAGGTTTGAAACATGGCTCAGCTGTTTCCTATCTAGCGTGAACCCAACCCCTTGTGTGTTTCTGTTTTTCTCATCTGTAAAGTGGAGATACTAATAATTCCTATCTCATGGGGTTATTGTAAGGAAATCATTCATAATATATGAAAAGCTATCAGTGCCTGGCACACGGTAAGCCCTTAACTAAGTTATTATTGCTTAGGCCACTTTTAAAAATCTTTTTTGTAATGTTTATTTATTTTGAGGGAGAGAGAGGGAGACGCAGAATCCGAAGCAGGCTCCAGGCTCCAAGCTGTCAGCACAGAGCCCGACACAAGGCTTGAACCCACAAACCATGAGATCATGACCTGAGCTGAGCTCAACCAACTGAGCCACCCAGGTGCCCCCCAGGGTTTTAGTTTTTAATGTTTATTTATTTATTTTGAGAGAGAGAAAGAGAGAGAGTAAGTGAGCAGGGGAGGGGCAGAGAGAGAGAGAGGGAGAGAGAGAGAATCCCCAGTAGTCTCTGCACTGTCAGTGCAGAGCCTGACATGGGGCTCAAACCCATGAAATTGTGAAGTTATGACCTGAGCCGAAATCAAGGTCAGGTGCTTAACTGACTGAGCCATTCAGGTGCCCCAATTCCAGGGGTTTTGACAAATGAATAATGACATGTGCCCTTCACTACAGCATCCTACAGAATAGTTCTATAGCCCTAAAGTTCCTCTGGGTTCCTCCTATATATCCCTACTTCTCCTCATCCCCTGACAACCACTGATCTTTCCTCTGTATGTTTGTATTTCCCAGAATGTCATAAAGCTGGTATCACACAGTATGTAGTCTTTTCACATTGGCTTATTTCACTTAATTATATGCATCTAAAGGTCCTCCAGTCTTTTCATGACTTGATAGCTCATTTCTTTTCAGCACTGACTAATATCCCATAGTCTGGATGGACCACAGTTTATCCCTTCACCTACTGAAGGACATCATCGTTGCCTCCAAGTTTGGGCCATTATGAGTAAAGCTGCTAGAAACATCCCCCCATTCAAGTTTTTGTGTGGGCATAAGTTTTCAATTCCTTTCAGTAAATATCAAGGAGTGCAGTTGCCAGATCATATGATAAGACTATGTTTAATTTTGTAAGAAACTGCAAGTTGTCCTCCAAAGTGACTGCACCATTTTGTGTTCCCACCAGCCATGAACGAGAGTTCCTGTTCTCCACATCCTCGCTCACATTTAGGGACATTGGTGTTCTGGATCTGGGGCATTCTAATAGGTGTTCAGTAGTGTCTCATTGTTTAATTTGCATGTCCTTGTGAGTATAAGGTGGAGCCCATTTTCATATGCAAATTTGCCATCTGTATATTTTCTTTGGTGAGGTGCCCATTAAGGCCTTTTGCCCATTTTTAAAATGAGTATCTCTTTTTCTTATTGTTGAATTTCAGGAGTTCTTTGTATATTGTGGATAGTAGTCCTTTATCAGATGTGCCTTTTGCAGTATTTCTTCTTAGTTTGTAGTTTATCTCATTCTCTAACAGAAGCCACTCTTGAAAGACATTTGATATCTTGCAGCTGAATGCACTCTTCCAGAGACAGGTAAGTACAGTACTTACGCTTGGTGAGATACCCAATTATGGTGCCATGTCCTCCTTTGACTAAAAGGTGGCTTGTCCACCATTCCTTCTTATGCCTCAAGGATTGGAAACGTTCAGAGTCAACTCATTGCAGAGATTCCAGAAGACAATACTTTAGTCTCAGTTCTGTGTTTTCTGAGATAAAGTGATTTGGCTTTTCCATAGATTTTAGCAGCTGCCTCATACAATTCCAATAGTTTCAATGTTTTTGCTTAAGTTATCCTTTCATTGATTCCACCAGCAAATCTTTGCTGAGTGCCTACTATGTGCTAGGCACTGCTCTGAGCACTGCTGATAGTGTAGTGAACAAAACAGACCAAAGCCCTTTCCTCATGAAACTTACATTCTGGTGGGAAAGTCATACAATGTACAAAGTTCATGAAGTACATAGCATGTCTAGTGGTGATAAGTGCAATGGAGAATTATATAGCATGTCTAGTGGTGATAAGTGCAATGGAGGGGAGTGTTGGCTTCAGGCATGGCTGAATCTAGCAGATTCAGTGATATCAGACTATAAAAGCTTGGAAAGGAATAGAGAATGCCTGGGTATTTTTGCCTCTCTGCCCCCAGATCTGTAAGGGAATTTGAGTCCAAAGAATAAGCAATGGCCCAGGAGGCTTGACTTTCATAAGCTGAGTGAAAAGGACCCAAGGAGTTAAATCTTGATATTTTCCAGGCAGAAAGAAAATAATAGCAAAATCATGATAATAATAATCACCATCATCACCATCATCACCACCATCACCGTCACCATCATCATCACCACCACCATCATCATCACCACCACCACCATCATCATCACCATCACCACCACCACCACCACCACCATCATCATCGCCAACACCATCATCATCACCACCACCACCATCAGGATCACCACCACCCTCATCGCCACCACCATCATTATCATCACCACCATCATCATCACCACCATCACCATCAGGATCACCTCCATCATCATCACCACCACCACCATCATCACCACCAGCACCATCACCTATACCACCACCATCATCATCATCGCCATCACCATCATCATCATCACCGCCATCATCATCACTGCCATCACCATCAGAATCACCACCATCGCCATCAGAATCACCACCATCATCATCACCACCACCATCATCATCACCATCACCATCATCATCATCATCACCACTATCATCATCACCACCATCACCATCAGGATCACCACCATCATCACCATCATCACCATCGCAACCATCACCACCATCATCATCACCATCACCACCATCATGATCATCACCACCATCACCACCACCACCATCACCATCACCACCACCATCATGATCACCACCATCATCAACATTACCAGAATCATCACCACCATCATCATCACCACGATCATCATCACCATCATCATCATCACCATCACCACCAACATCACCGCCACCAGCATCATCATCATTACCACCATCACCATCAGGATCACCACCATCATCACCATCGCCAGAATCATCACCACCATTATCATCACCACCATCATCATCACCATCATCATCATCACCATCACCACCAACATCAGCGCCACCAGCATCATCATCATTACCATCACCACCATCATGACCACCACCACCATCACCGTCACCATCACCACCACCATCATCATTGCCATCAACATCATCATCACCACCGCCAGCATCATCATCACCATCACCATCATCATCATCACCACTATCACCATCAGGATCACCACCATCATCATCACCACCATCACCATCGCAACCATCACCACCATCATCATCATCACCACCACCAGCATCGTCATCACCACCATCACAGTCATCACCACCATCATCACCACCATCACCATCAGGATCACCACCACCATCACCATCACCACCACCATCACCAGCATCATCACCACCATCTTGATCACCACCATCATTACCATCATCATCATCATCACCACCATCACCATCGCCACCATCATCACCACCACCACCACTATCACCATCACCACCACCATCACCCACCACCACCTCTCTCTCTCATCAGCATCATCACCACCATCATGATCACCACCATCATCACCATCATCATCATCATCACCACCATCACCATCGCCACCACCATTATCACCATCACCACCACCATCATCGCCACCATCATCATCGTCATTACCACCATCACCTTCAGGATCACCACCATCAGGATCACCACCATCATCACCACCATCACCATCACCACCACCATCATCATTGCCACCAACATCATCATCACCACCGCCAGCATCATCATCGCCATCACCACCATCATCATCACCACCGCCATCATCATCATCACCACCACCATCATCATCACCATCTCCACCATCATCATCATCATCATCGTCACCACCATCATCATCGCCACCACCATCATCATCACCATCGCCATCATCATCATCACCACCACCATCATCATCATCACCACCATCATTATCACCACCATCACCATCAGGATCACCACCATCATCATCGCCATCACCACCGTTATCACCGTCACCACCACCATCCCCATCACCACCAACATCATCATCACCATCGCCACCACCATCATCATCACCGTCGCCACCATCATCATCGTCACCATCACCACCATCGTCATCACCACCACCATCATCATCGCCACCATCAGGATCACCACCATCATCATCACCACCACCACCACCATCACCATCGTCATTGCCACCAACATCATCACCGTCACCATCATCATCACCACCACCATCATCATCACCACCATCACCATCAGGATCACCTCCATCATCATCACCATCACCACCATCATCATCGCCATCACCATCATCATCATCACCACCACCATCATCATCACCATCGCCACCATCATCATCATCAACATCGCCAGCATCATCGCCACCACCATCATCACCACCGCCATCATCATCATCACCATCACCATCATCATCACCATCGCCACCATCATCATCATCATCGTCACCACCATTATCATCACCACCGCCATCATCATCATCACCATCACCATCATCATCATCACCACCATCATCATCATCACCACCATCACCATCAGGATCACCAATATCATCATCGCCATCACCACCGTTATCACCATCACCACCACCATCCTCATCACCATCACCACCATCATTTCCATCATGATCACCTCCATCATCACCACCATCATCACCACCACCACCATCATCATCATCACCACCATCATCACCGCCACCACCATCATCATCATCACCACCACCATCATTTCCATCATGATCACCTCCATCATCACCACCATCATCACCACCACCACCATCATCATCATCACCACCATCATCACCGCCACCACCATCATCATCATCACCACCATCATCATCACCACCACCATCATCATCATCGCCACCATCAGGATCACCACCATCATCATCACCATCACCACCATTATCACCATCACCACCACCATCCTCATCACCATCTCCATCACCATCGTCATTGCCACCAACATCATCACCATCACCATCATCATCACCACCACCATCATCATCATCATCACCACCATCAGGATCACCACCATCACCATCAGGATCACCACCATCATCATCGCCATCACCACCATTATCACCATCACGACCACCATCCTCATCACCATCATCACCATCATCATCATGATTACCTCCATCATCACCACCATCATCACCAAAGCCATCATCACCATCGCCACCATTATCATCATCAACATCACCACCATTATCACCATCACGACCACCATCCTCATCACCATCAACACCATCGCTACCATCATCGCCACCATCATCATCATCACCACCGCCATCATCATCATCACCATCACCATCACCATCACCATCACCATCACCATCATCATCATCACCACCATCATAATCACCACCATCACCATCAGGATCACCACCATCATCATCGCCATCACCACCGTTATCACCATCACCACCACCATCCTCATCACCATCACCACCAACATCATTATCACCATCGCCACCACCATCGTCATCATCACCACCATCATCATCACCGTCGCCACCATCATCATCACCATCACCACCGTCATCATCACCGCCACCATCATCATCACCACCACCATCATCATCATCGCCACCATCAGGATCACCACCATCATCACCACCACCACCATCATCACCACCACCACCACCATCACCATCGTCATTGCCACCAACATCATCACCGTCACCATCATCATCACCACCACCATCATCATCATCACCATCACTATCATCATCACCACCATCAGGATCACCACCATCACCATCAGGGTCACCACCATCATCATCACGATCACCACCATCAGCAGCAGCATCACCATCAGCATCATCACCACCATTATCATCACCCTCAGCACCACCATCATCATCACCACCACCACCATCATCATCACCACCATCACCATTAGGATCACCACCATCGTCATCATCACCACCATTATCATCACCCTCAGCACCACCATCATCATCACCACCACCACCATCATCATCACCACCATCACCGTTAGGATCGCCACCATCATCATCACCACCACCATCATCATCATCACCACCATTATCATCACCCTCAGCACCACCATCATCATTGCCACCACCACCATCATCACCACCATCACCGTCAGGATCACCACCATCATCATCACCACCACCACCATCATCACCATCACCACCACCATCATCACCACCACCATGATCTCAACCATCACCATCAGGATCACCTCCATCATCATTACCACCACCTCCATCATCACCATCACCACCATCATCATCACCACCACCATCACCACCACTATCATCATCATCGCCACCACCATCATCATCATTACCACCACCATCATCATCACCATCGCCATCATCATCACCACCACCACCATCCTCATCACCATCACCACCATCGTCATCATCATGATCACCTCCATCATCACCACCATCATCACCAAAACCATCATCATCACCACCATCATCAGCATCACCATCATCATCACCATCGCCACCATCATCATCACCATCGCCACCATCATCATCATCATGATCACCTCCATCATCACCACCATCATCATCACCACCACCATCATCATCACCACCATCATGATCACCATCACCATCAGGATCACCTCCATCATCATCGCCACCACCACCATCATCATCACCACCACCACCGTCATTACCATCACCATCACCACCACCACCATCATCATCTTCACCCTCACCATCATCATCACCAAAACCATCATCATCATCACCACCATCATCAGCATCACCATCATCATCATCACCACCATCATCATCACCATCACCACCATCATCATCCTCATCACCATCACCACCATCATCATCACCATCACCACCATCATCATCATCATGATCACCTCCATCATCACCATCATCATCACCATCACCACCATCATCATCATCATGATCACCTCCATCATCACCACCACCATCATCATCACCACCATCATGATCACCATCACCATCAGGATCACCTCCATCATCATCACCACCACCACCATCATCATCGCCACCACCATCGTCATTACCACCACCATCACCATCATCATCACCACCACCATCATCATCTTCACCCTCACCATCATCATCATCACCATCATCATCATCATCACCACCACCACCATCAGGATCACCACCGTCATCATCACCACCACCATCATCATCACCACCACCATCATCATCACCACCATGGCCATCATCACCACCACCATCACCATCATCACCACCACCACCACCACCACCATCACCACCATCACCATCGTCATTGCCACCAACATCATCACCATCACCATCATCATCACCACCGCCATTATCTTCATCACCATCACCACCATCATCATCACCACCATCATAATCACCACCATCACCATCAGGATCACCACCATCATCATCACCATCACTACCATTATCACCATCACCACCATCATCCTCATCACCATCACTGCCATCATCACCACCACCATCATCATCACCATCACCACCATCATCATCACGATCACTTCCATCATAACCACCATCATCATCACCACCACCATCATCATCACCACTGCCAGCATCATCATCACCATCACCATCATCATCATCACCACCATCACCATCAGGATCATCACCACCACCACCATCATCATCACCGCCACCACCATTATCATCACCATCACCATCAGGATCACCTCCATCATCATCACCTCCACCACCATCATCACCACCATCACCATCACCACCACCACCATCAGGTTCACCACCATCGTGATCAACACCACCATCATCACCATCACCACCATCATCATCACCACCACTATCACCATCACCACCACCATCATCATCACCCTCACCATCATCATCATTATCACCACCATCATCATCGCCACCACCACCATCATCACCACAACCATCATCATCATCACCATCATCATCACCACCGTCATGATCACCACCACCATCATCATCATCACCACCATCGTCATCGCCATCACCATCAGGATCACCTCCATCATCATCACCTCCACCACCATCATCACCACCATCATCATCACCACCACCACCATCAGGTTCACCACCATCATGATCAACACCACCATCATCACCATCACCGCCATCATCATCACCACCACTATCACCATCACCACCACCATCCTTATCATCACCATCACCATCACCATCACCACCACCACCACCATCATCATCACCCTCACCATCATCATCATTATCACCACCATCATCATCTCCACCACCACCATCATCACCACAACCATCATCATCATCACCATCATCATCACTACCGTCATGATCACCACCATCATCATCATCACCACCATCGTCATTGCCACCACCACCATCGTCATTGCCACCACCATCCTCACCATCATCACCACCATCCTCATCACCATCACCACCATCATCATCATGATCACCTCCGTCATCACCACCATCACCACCACCATTATCATCCCATCGAGCCATCATCACCATTACCACCACCACCATCACGATCACCACCATCATTATCACCATCACCACCATTATCATCAGCATCACCATCATCATCATCACCACTACCATCATCATGATCACCACCATCATCATCATCACCACCACCACCATCATCATCATCATCACCATCACCATAATCATCATCACCACCATCATCATCACCATCGCCACCATCATCATCATCATCACGTTCACCTCCATCATCACCACCATCATCACCAGCACCATCATCATCACCATCACCACCATCATCATCATCGCCATCACCATCACCACCACCATCATCATCATCTCACCATCACCATCATCATCACCAACATCACCATCATCACCACCATCACCATCACCACCACCACCATCATCACCACCACCATCATTATCACCACCACCACCACCATCATCATCACCACCATCATGATCACCACCATCACCATCATGATCTCCATCACCGTCATCATCACCAGCACCACCGTCATCACCGCCACTGCCATCATCATCGCCGCCACCATCATCATCACCACCATCATCACCAACACCACCATCATCATCTTTCTCATCCCCACCATCACCATCATCATCACCATCACCATCATCATCATCATCACCGCCATCACCACCATCATCCACCATCATCATCACCATCACCATCATCATCATCATCACCACCATCATCATCATCACCACCACCACCACCATCATCACCACCGTCATCACCACCCTCATCACCACCATCCCCATCATGATCACCACCAGCATCATCATGAGCATTACCATTATTATCACCATCACCAGCATCATCATCTCTACCACCACCATCTTCACCTCCACCATCATCATCACCACCACCATCATCATCACCATCACCACCGCCACCACCATCATCATCACCACCACCACCATCATCGTCATCATCATCACTATCCCCACCATCATCCCCACCATCATGATCACCACCACCACCGTCATCACCACCACCATCACCATCACCACCACTATCGTCACTTTCATCATCACCACCACTGTCACCATCACCATCATCATCACAATCACCATCATCACCACCACTATTATGATCATCATCATCATCAATCACCATAACCACCACCATCATCATCATCATATTCATCACCACCATCATCATCACCACCACCATCATCACCACCATCATCATCATCATATTCATCATCACCATCATCGTCATCTCCATATCTTCTCTAGCATTTGTTATCTCTTCTTTTTCCCCCTTTTTGGATGATAACCAACATAGCATGTGTGAGATGGTATCTCGCTGTGGGTTTGATTTGCATCAGGGAAGGCAAGTTTTTGTTTTAACCTGTCTAATTGCTTGCCCACCAACATGGCTGCATCAGTTTGTGCTCTCACCAGAGGAGTAGAAGAGGACCCGTTTGTTCACACCCTGGCCCACATCAAGCACCCTTGCCATGGAACTGGAATTTTGCACCATGGAGAGGTATACTCCTCTTCAGCTGGAGAGAGGGGGTGGATAGAATGGAAGGGCTGTGTCCGCACTGCCCCCAGATTGGCACAGAGGGTAGATAATGAGCCCTGATTCTGAGGTCTTCGGGGAGAATGACAGCTTCAAGTTCCCTGGCCAGAAGCTTTATCTTGTTGAGGCTTCCTTCAGCCAAGCTTCTCAGCTGTGGATGCACTGGTTTCTGAGAGTCTTCTTTGGGAGCAAAGCATCTTTTGGTTATTCAGGGTGAAAAAAAGGGTGATTCTTCGAGAATCTGACTGGAGGCAGGAGGTGTGGAAGCCCCCGCTTTCAGGGTGAAAAAAAGGGTGATTCTTCGAGAATCTGACTGGAGGCAGGAGGTGTGGAAGCCCCCGCTTTGACTTCTGAGTTGGTGAAGGTCTTTGGGCTTCTGTTTCCTGCTTCATCCATCATCTGAAGATAACCCTACAAACCAGGATGATAGAATGAGCATGGGGTGGGGCAAGGGGACCACTGGGTCACCTAGGCAGACTGATCCTCTCTGAGCATCACCTTTTCTGGTCCAAAAATGAAGAGCATTGGCTGACCTTCCAGGAAACTTTACATCCCATAGCTGTAAAATAACTCCCCTCCCTTCCTCTTTCCCTCCCTTCCTTTCCTCCATCCCTCCTTCCCTGCTTCCTCCTTCACTCCTCTGTTCCTCCTCATGCCCTCAATCCTTCTTCACCATAACTTGTTTAAAAAGAGAAAACAAGCACAGCACTCCCATACAAAGATGTCCATTGTGGCACTCTCTCAAGTTCTACAAAATCAAATACCACTTGATCACATAGTAATGACAATAATCAAGTGCTTACTAGGTGCCAGGGCCTGTGATAAGATATTTAATGCATCAGATTCATTCATTCACACCACAAGCCTGTGAGGCAAGTACTTTTACTTACTTCATTTGGCTGACAAAGAATACTTCCTCATGTCGCTTAGGTAACTCAGAATTGTATAACATTATTTGCCAACACTATATGACAAGACATTGCACACTTATTAAAATCGTGATTATGAACATTTTAATGAATATGGAAAAATACTCCGTGGATGAAACACACTAAAATGCAAAATGTAATTAAAAACAATTTTTTTTTCAAAATGAAACTATGTCTGTGTATGTGATGCATCAAACATCCATGGGGATGATCTACGTAGAATCACATATTCATAAACTTACTTTTTTTCTGATTCCAAAGTGTTAAATGAAGTTATAGTAGGAGTCAAATCATAGAAAGCATTTCATGTACATGACAAAAAATCTGAAGGATATAAAGCCAAACTATAAATCCTGGTTATCATGTTGAAGTGGGCATTGGTTTCTGGAGGATGTTCTTTGTTTTGAACATACTTGTGTTATTTCAAATATATTTAGTTTTTTTATATTATTGGGATAAAATACACATAACATAAATTTTATCATTTTAACCATTTTAAGTGTGCAGGTCAGTAGTGTAAAGTATATTCACATTGTTGTGCAACCAACTTCCAGAACTTTTTTGTCTTGAAAATTAAAACTCTGTACCCAATAAACACCTCCCCCTCCCCCTCCCCCAGCCCCTGGTCCCTACCATCTACTTTCTGCCTCCATGAATCTGACTCCTCTAGATACCTCATATAAGTGGATCAAATGTTTTTATAGCAAGTTTTTTTTTGTGGAGGGCTTTCATTCCTTCTTCAATGTCTAAGAAGCAAATTTTTAGAAGCAAAATACATGTCCATGGACAAAAGTTTAAAAAATGTTATGAGGATATATGATGAAAAATGTCTCTTGCCTCTCTGCCCCCTCTGAAACTCTCGAGAGGCAGCCACTGTTAGCAGAATCTTGTCTGTCTTTCCAGAAACATTCATTGCATATGCATATGCATACATATATACAAAAATATATAACCTCTCCTGCCATTCATAGAAACAATAGCATATTCTCCACAGTTCGTACACCTTGCTTCTCATGTATTAATGCCATCCTTGCCCATGTGGCTGCAGGAAGAGCTGTAGAGTTTTTCACTGTAAGAATACAACATAATGCCTGAATAGCCAAAGCAATCTTGAAAAAGAAAACCAAAGCAGGAGGCATCACAATCCCGGACTTCAAGCTATACCACAAAGCTGTAATCATCAAGACAGTATGGTACTGGCACAAAAACAGACACTCAGATCAATGCAACAGAATAGAGAACCCAGAAATGGACCCACAAACAGATGGCCAACTCATCTTTGACAAAGCAGGAAAGAATATCCAATGGAATAAAGACAGTCTTTTCAGCAAACTGGACAGCGACATGCAGAAAAATGAACCTGGACCACTTTCTTACACCATACACAAAAATAACCTCAAAGTGGATGAAAGACCTAAATGGAACACAGGAAGCCATCAAAATCCTCGAGGAGAAAGCAGGCAAAAACCTCTTTGATCTTAGCCACAGCAACTCCTTACTCAATACATCTCCAGAGGCAAGGGAAACAAAAGCAAAAATGACCTACTAGGACCTCATCAAAATAAAAAGCTTCTGCACAGCGAAGGAAACAATCAGCAAAACTAAAAGGCAACTGACGGAATGGGAGAAGATTATTTGCAAATGACATATCAGATAAACGACATATAGATTTAGTATCCAAAATCTATAGAGAACTTATCAAACTCAACACCCAAAAACAAATAATACACTGAAGAAATGGGCAAAAGACATGAATAGACACTTCTCCAAAGAAGACATCCTGATGGCCAACTGACTCATGAAAAAATGCTTGACTTCACTCATCATCAGGGAAATACAAACCAAAACCACAAAGAGATACCACCTCACGCCTGTCAGAATGGGTAACATTAACAACTCAGGCAGCAACGGATGTTGGCGAGGATGTGGAGAAAGAGGATATCTTGTGCACTGCTGGTGGGAATGCAAACTGGTGCAGCCACTCTGGAAAACAGTATGGACATTCCTGAAAAAACTAAAAATAGAACTACCCTACAACCCAGTAATTGCTCTACTAGGTATTTATCCAAGGGATACAGGTGTGCTGTTTCGAAGGGACACATACACCCCAATGTTTATAGCAGCACTATCAACAATAGCCAAATAATGGAAAGAGCCCAAATGTCCATCGATGGATGAATGGATAAAGAAGATGTGGTATATATATATATATATATATATATATATATATATATATATACACACACACACACACACACACATACATATATACACACACACACAATGGAGTATTACTTGACAATAAAAAAGAATGAAATCTTGCCATTTGCAACTGCATGGATGAATTGGAGGATATTATGCTAAGTGAAATTAGTCAGAGAAAGACAAATATCATATGACTTCACTCATATGAGGACTTTAAGAGACA